>PVJI01002389.1:0-146402 GCA_004026765.1 Micronycteris hirsuta
TCCCAGGAAGAAAGACCCAGATCTCCTCGGCTGTCTTGCTGGGCCTGGCGCTGTGACATTTTTCACTTATTATGTGGCTGCCGTCCTGTCAGTATTTGCTTTTGTGATTAAAAGAGTTATAAATTAGCCCAACCTTAAAATTACTTAAGGGGACCAGCTGCCAACCAATTTCTGCCAAGTCTTCTAAGAGGACTGTGATTCTGACAAGGACAGCAGCAGTTTTTATTATTTGTCAGGCCAGTACCGAGCATCACCCAAACATTATCGTTCATTCTCCCAGCCACCGTGGAAACAGGTATTAAAGGTGAAGCAAACAGCCGTGGGTTGAGCTGAATTTGGATTTAGGCAGTCTGAGTTCAGAAATTGTGCCCATAACCATTACGATAGTTTTCCTGGTGTCCTAAAAGTGTGTTCCCCTCAGCTGGGGGTTCAGCTCCAGCTGTGAGATTTCTATTCTAGGGTTCATATTGGGTCTCCAAGTAATGCCCAGTTGCAAACAGGGTGGGTGTGGAGAGGCCGCTGTGTCCCAGGGAGAGGAAATATTTTGATTTTAGAGTGTCAATGGTGCATACAAGTTCTGCAGATGGTCCTCCAGGGGCTTCAAGCTATGCTTTCGGGAAAACTCAAGTGTCTGCTCTGGCTGCGAGGGTAGGTGCCCAGGCCCTGAGTGCCCACGGCTTCAGTGACTCTCACACCTGACACTAACGCTCTGCCACAGCAGAGGTCAACTCTCTCCCTGCATTTATTTCAATTTTAAACAATAAAGATTTTAAAAATCAAATTAGGGATTGAATCCCAAAGTGTGCCAAATAGCAGACTGTAGAACATGGAGGATCGATGAGTATTTCATAAAGCACCATCTTACAGTAACACGAAGACCCTGAAATTAATGCTTTTAACCCTTTCTGAAATTGCTTGGATGAAAATCAACTCTTAAGCCTGGAACCAATATGCTGTTGTTTCTTCTGTTTGTATCAATCTTAACAGCTGTTGCTTTGCTAGGATTAATTTGTCTCCGAGGGGTTTCAACACTATCCTCCCTGGTGCATTTTCAGAGCCCATAATGTCATGTAATCGGGACCATGTTATTTTTGTCTGAATCTCTGGGAGTGATGTAAGAGGAAAAAGGAAACTAGCTAACTCCCAACCATTTGACCAAAGGTTAAATTAGTCTTGGCCTTTCCCCAGCTGGACAGAATGCTGCTCAAACATTTATTCCACCCGGCAGAATGGAAGTCTTCTTCCTTTCTTCTTGAATCATTTGCCTTAAGGTATCCTTTCCCATCATGTCCACAAATGGTATGCCAATACTCTCGTCCCCGTTCCTGTTCTTCCCATCTCCACGATGTTCATCATGGATCATTAGCACCAAGGGGAAATGTGTAGAAAAGTCATATGAGGTAGAAATAGATCATGACATGGGAACTGGAAATATATTTTTCTTGAGAAAGACTTCCAACCATTAAGTGGCTGCAAGAACATGCTGCTCAGCCCCTTGGCCTTGCCACCAGTGCAGACGCCAAGTATCACCAGGATCTCAGGAACACCCTGATGGCTCTGGTCACAGCTTCTTCTGAAGCTGCCAAGCAGGGCCAGCCCCAAACCTCGCCTGAGCCCAGTAGCTGGTCCTCTTTTAAGACACAGACATGTTGACTTTCATTTTATCAAACTTTCACTTCCTGCAGGTACAGGAAGCTTTATTGGGCTGTGAGAGTAGGTCTTAATAATTAACAGCCCTCCATCGACACTATCTATTCTGATTTGAAGTAACTTCAGGAGTTGTGGCTGTTGAATGATATAGCAGGCCCAGTGAAACAGTTAGTTTCCTTTTGGCATTTTCCTTCTGTCAGCAAGCAGAAATCCATCCAGTCACAAATGACAGCCTTCTGATAAGGAGCAGGGACACTGTGGTCCAGGAGAGTGAGCAGGGACTTTGGAGCTAGAAGACCTGCAAGAGCAACAGTGAACATTTACTGAGACGTCACCAGGTCTGTGCCAAGCACTTTAGGTGCGTTATTTCTTGGGGCCTGTGCAAGGATTCCAGGAGGCAGGTACTTTTCTTGTTCCCACTTTCAGAGAATCGACACTTGGAGAGTTTGACAAACAGGCCTAACCTCAGTCACGGAGGCAGAAGGCCAGTTTGGGATTGTTGGGATGAACTTCTCCAGCCTATTTCTTCTTCCCTGAAATGGGAACAATAAGCTCTGTCCTTTCTACAGACAAGGATGGTTGTAAGACTTGAATGAGACACAGATGTGGAAAAAAATGGCACTGTGAAGCAATATGTGATGTTATTCTTGTGGCTGAAAAATGATGAGCACCAGGGACCCACTGCCTCATCAGCTTCTGTTTGTGGCCTGAGCTCTTGTAATTGGTAGGACAGCTTGTGGTGGCAGAGGCCAATATGGATGGTGGTGGTGATATTTCAAATCTTATTGGATGAAGTGTAAAAAGACATAAGAATAAGAACAGAAAAAGGGTCTAAAAAACAGAGTGACATAGTGCGGCAAGGAGAGAGGACAGGAAACAAGATGTTGAAACATCAGCCCTCAGGTCAGGCATTTTCCCTCTTACCTCCCAGCCTGAAGTCCATGTGGCCATGTCATACTAATCCAAGCAAATTCTGTCCAGTGCATCTTTCAAAGAGTTCTCAAATCTGACTTCTCTCCTTCCTCTCTGCCATAGTTTTGGTTCAGGTGCCTCCAGTCTCATCCCCATCCTCCATTCTGCTGTCAGAATTCTTATCCTTCAAAGACTACTCCATCCCTTGAAGGATAACATCTGAATTTTGAGCATGAGTTACTAACCTTTGCTCCCACAACCCCTCCAACACCTGCAGCCTCAGGTGAGCCATGTCTTACAGTCTAGTATTCCAGCCACACTGAACCACTGGCCACTGGCCACACTTGACTTTTCCTCTTTCAACTCCTGTGCTTTTATTGTTTGGGAAGTGAGGAAGATGCTCTTCCCCTCCTTACCTGTCAAGCATCTACGCATCCTGCAAAGTCCAGCTCACATGTTGTCCTTCTGCATATTTCGATTGCTCTGTATTTGAGTTACCCAATAGTATTGTAATTATTTAATACCTTTACATTGTCTCTTGGGGTTTCTAAGCTGTGGGAACTGTATGTTAGCCCCTGTAAATCCCCAGTCCTGGTGTCTTGTCTATAGAAGGCACTTGAGAGAGGCTGTGTGAAAGGATAAATGAATCTTTAAGTTTGGATTGGGCTTGTATGCAAGATGGCGCTGCTTCTTTTCTTAGCTCAGTCCACTGACTGTGTTGTCCTACACATTTTCATGAGCTTTCCAACAGCTGTAGAGGTTGTGTTCATGCCTCATGAGGTGGTGTGGTGACTCCTGATTCTTACCAAGTTGTGAAAGTGGGTGGTATGTAAAATATTTTAAAGCAAGCAAGAAAAAAGTGCTTTTTTTAAAGTTGAAGTTTTTATTCAAACAAGCAGTTTTACTGAACTCTGAAGAGTCTTGGAAAAGATGTTGGTTTAGTGCAAGGTTTGAACAAAATCTCTGCCAGCAAATTAATCTAGGGAAACAAATCCTCACACCTCCTTTATTCTGCTCATCTCGTGGGTTTAATGAAAAGGACTGGAATGGTGTTGACAACACCGTGTTATCCAAAGGAGCAAGATTCAGAGCTTCTCTTTCCATTAAAAGGAAACAATATAAACACTACAAGAAGAGGCATATTTTCATTATTTTTTTCATGAAAATCTATTCCAGTTCAGGGAGTTAACCACAGCTAGTTTGGAGATATACTGTATTAGATGTACAGCCCCAAAGCCAAATTGTTAGACATTTTAATTGTTATAGTTGACTAATATTCATTGATATGTGATATGTGATTCATTGATACATGCATATTCTGTTCTGAATTTGTCCATCAACTAGCATATATAATAGTCTGAAGATAGAAACAGATTTAACTTTTAATTTTTACTAGTCTGGTTACAAATGAGAATTGAATCATGTGGTTAAAAACAACAGCCACAACTTCAGCCAAGTTCAAATGAATAACTTCCACAGAAAGTTTCTTGTTAGGAATATTTCTTAGGCTTAGCCAAAGTTCTAGATGAAACCAATTATTTTCTGGGAAGTTACTATATTGGGAATGGCAATCTGGTTCAGTGGTTCTCAAACATGAACTCAAGGATTAGGGTAGGTCAAGTAGCATACGAATCTCAAGAGAAGAATTTCAAGAGTGCTGTTCCCAGACCACCCCCACCCGCACCTGCAGATAGATACTGATCTGGGGTGTTTGGGGAGCACCTGTAAACCTATACTTTGGCATAGACCTAACTGGTTCTGATGCAAAGATGGGTTTGGGATCTACCCCTACCTCATCCCTTACCTTGCACAGGTGTACCTTAGGGTAGTACCTTTGTAATTCTTTGAGTGGCATCTCTGTGCAGGGACCTAATATGTGTGTGGCAATGCCCGGCATGCTGGTGTTCCATGGTAAGAGCCACATACTAAATAAAAAATGTGTTTGCCACTCTGAGAGCAAGACTTTGGTGTCCGTGGGCAGTCAACAGCCTCTTCATATGTAAGTGATTTGTCACAGATTACTCTGGAGTTATTCTATTGTGCAAGAGCAGTGGAATGGCCTAAGTAAAACCAGTCCTTGGCAGCCTCTGCTCTCACGAATCCTGAGGTTTTTCTCAGATCAGGGTGGGGAGGACCCACTCTTTCAAACTAGACTGTCCTTTTCATCTGGTGCGGATCTGGCCCTGGCCTCTAAGGCAAGGGCCTTTTCCACGAGGTCAGCAGAAACCAGATACCTCAGCCTGTTCTCTGAGCTGTAGATCAGAGGCCTGACTAATGGATAAACTCACTGGGGAAGCTCCTCAGGACTGAGTGAGGGTGCAATTACCTTAGAACGCACAGTGATGGCTGGACCCTTTTATTTAGAAAGCTGGAACAGGCAGAAACATAGCAAGTTATTGGGAGATGGCTCACGTCCAAGGCAGCAGGTGACCGCTGTACATCAAATGGTTTCCTTTAATATAAATCATTATTCATTTAGGCTTCCTCCTTTGTCATCAGATGTGTATAATAGATTTTTAAGAATATTTTAAATGTTTAAATAACTTTGTCTGCAAAAATAGAGCGGGAGACAGTTAAAAAAAAAACCCCTTCTAACTGAATATACCATTCTCATCTTGACAATGAAAGTAATTTAATTTTGGAAAAAGTAGCTGAGTATGTATCTTCATTTTTTTTAGGTGTAAGTTGGAATCCATAGCTAGAGATTTGTGCTCTTCTTTTTTTGTTCTTTGATTTCTTGTTATATATTTCTCCAAAGGGAAAATAATGAACTATGTAATAGCAGACTGAGAGGTGGAATATTAAGTGGCATGAATCCAAGTGTTCAGGAGATAATTTTATAACTTCATTAAATATTTGATGTTTCACCCTTAGCCCAAGTATCTACTATATCTAGAATTGCATAGAGCTGAATACAGGAATCCTTGGTTCTTTCAGGTGAAATGAACCTTAGTGAGGCCCTTATCCAAACCTGTGTTTGCAGACCAGGCACCAAAATCCAGAAGGGCTGGGTCCTGTCTTATGCCATAAAGATGATAACAGCTCGTCTGGCTCTGCAAAACCCATGATGACACACTGTACCCTGGCCCTCCTTTTCCATTGTGGATGGTCAACCCTGGAAGGAGGGATTAAGATCCCTGACCAAAGGAAACAACTGTGCCTTTGACATGTGTTTCCAACGACAATTAGCTCTGCCGTTGCATATGCTTGTTTTCAGGGTCTCTGTTTCTCTCCAGTCTCCAAAAATCAGCGGTTTATCAGTAGCTATTTCCCTGTACTGTGTTCAATACTAGCACATGCTCCATCTTTCTCTTTGGTAAATTTTCAAGAGTAGTAAATTATGAACTTGTCCATCAGACCAGACCAGTTCCTTTTGTAGCAGAGAATAGTTCATGTTTCTATTGCTTTGCTCTGAGGAGATCCCAAGGACTCCCACACAGCGCAGCCACATGAAGTGTATGCTGTCAACATCTTCCTCATTTCTCCCTTCCTTCTTCCTCCTTTCCTCAGTGCCTCCCCACTTCTTTCCTTTCCTTTCCTTTCCTTTCCTTTCCTTTCCTTTCCTTTCCTTTCCTTCCCTTCCCTTCCCTTCCCTTCCCTTCCCTTCCCTTCCCTTCCCTTCCCTTCCCTTCCCTTTCCTTTCCTTTCCTTTCCTTTCCCTTCCCTTCCCTTCCTTTACTTCCCTTCCCTTCCCTTCCCTTTCCCCTGCCTTCCTTCCTTCCTTTCTCCCTCCCTCACTTTTTTACTCCTTCCCTTCTCTTTCCCTCTTTCTTTCTTATGCTTTACCCCCCATCCCGTATCTCTGGAGCCTAAGATCTATTGAATGAGCCCCCACACCACACATGAGTAGCTGGAGGCTTCCTTCAACATTCCCCTCCACTTTGCCTCATCATGGCCATGTTTAGAGTACAGTCTATCACCAACAGGAGATCTTGCCACCCAAATTTTCTTTCTGAGGATGTTGCAACCTTCGCTGCTGATGTGGTAAGCATTCTGCTAACATTGTAGTTCCTCTTTCTTTAAGGAATTGAGATTCCTCCAGTGACTGCATAGCCCAGTTTTCCTCAAGGTCATCGGGGTACCATATACTTTCCTTTTCTTTCTTAGCAATTGACCAGTGATGGCTGCTCTGGGGGCAGATTTTATCCTGGAATTGGGTTCAAGTCATGACAACAATGTGTGGGCTCTCCACCAGCCCCAAAGAGAAGTCATTTCATGAATAAGCTTTTAAAATATTCATTTTTCTTGGTAGCACTCACTTGTTATTATCACAAATTTACCCATTTCTTCTAAGGGATATATATTTTTAAATCATTTGGTATACGAAGAGATATTCTTTGACATCTACTGGCCTCATCAATAAGGAGCTCTGAAGTTGGGAGAGAAATATGGAAAGTAGATCCTGTGTACCAATGAGTATGCTCAACCTTTGATACAGATCCTCAGACACTGCAAAAAGAACAGATGCCATGAGCCCTCTCCTGGCTGCATCTAAAAGATGGTAGGTCTATACCAGAATAACAAAAATGCTCAGATGCTATGGTGAGAATTCGATCACCGAGGTCCTCCAGGAGGCAGTGGGAGTCTGAACGCTGGCTGGGTTGAGGAACCCACACTCCATCCATCACCTTCAAAGCAGCATCCCGGTAGGGCAGGAGCTCTTCCAGGATGGGCTCCACTAGGCAAACAGGTGTCCCATTTGCATTTCTTTATTGTGCTGTTTGTATTTTGCACTTCACCACCTGTCCACCCAAAGGTAGATATTCATTAAAATATTCTCCTGTGCAGTCCTTCCCAGGAGATAGGGTTTCCCTTTTCCCACAGCACTTCCATCCCAGGCCCAGGCTTTCTCTCACTGAAGCTCAGGCGACCCCCTTTTTCTTTTCAAGACAAAGGATCTTTCCACTCAGAAGCTTCTCCATTGTTTTCTGAGCCCCTTGCTCTTCCCATTTATATTAAGAGGTTAAGCCTCCTTGGACATACCTATCCCACTCTAATCAGCCTCCCTTGATTAACTTTGAGGGTCAGAGAGGTAAGTGCTTGGTTCTATTCACATAAGCTTTTGGATGGACAGTGAGTCTGACTGGACAAAATGGGATCAACTAGCACATCTATGCAGATTCATACCTGACATTTGAGAGCTGAGCACCTTAGTTCACAGAGGCCTCTTTAGAACCGAGGGATAAGTACTGACTCTCATGGACACGAGTATTTCCTTTAATATTGCCATTACTTCTAGGCCTATCAAGATGGCGCCCAAGGAAGGGGGACCCCACATGGTTCATGGTATGTTTGGATGGGTTTTGAAACAGTTCTTAAAAGATTAATTGGTTCTATTTATCAGTTACATTTATTTGCCACCCAAAATTAAGATCAAAGGATAACAGTTAGAAATTATGATCTCTGTTTTATAATGATACTTATGACCTTTAATATAGTTTGAATGAAAACATTTTTCCATAGGCATGATAACTATATTCTCAGAAACAAATATCAGGATGAATATTTTGTTGATAAGGCATGGTTATTTGATACTTGAACATTGTTCTGTTAAAGAATTCCTGAGATGTGTGTGGTTACTATACAAATAAGCTCTAACTTGTTTTAACCCGTCTCTATCCCAACCTTGCAAAAAAAAAAAAAAGAAAACCAAACAATTCCCATTGCTCATTTTTAAAAAATTAATTTTAAAGTTGCCATTTAATTTAGTAGAAAGTTAAGTCCTCTCTAAGACTCTTGGGCAAATTACTTAAACTCTCTGAGTCTCAGTTTCCCCCTGTAATTTGGGGATAATGATGACATCTACCTCTCTGGGTCTTAGGGACCAAACGAGATAATATGTGAAAGTGCTTTGAAATACAAATGTTAGTTCTTAGCAGTTTATTTCTTTGGAGCATTGATTGGGAACAAGAGAATTACCGTAACCAGCAAAATATTTATGCCATGAGTTCGGCTTTTATTTGAGTTGCACTTTTACTGAGGGAGTCTGGTGACCTGTGTGCAAAGAAAGAGATACAAATGTCGCACAGGGCCAGAAATGAAGCCGTGTCTGTGTTTTCATGCCTCAGAGAACCTGATTTTGTATCATTAGAGCACGAAGTCTTGGGAATCAGAATCTGTACTGTGTCACTTGCACAGCCATAGGATCTCCTGGCCTTGGTGTCCTTAGCTGTGGAATCACGTTGGGCCGAGGGTGGGCCTTCCCAACTCTGAAATGGGATGAGTTTTGCTGACCCATCATAGGAAGGCCAGTAATGGTAGTAAAAGCCGCATTACTGGTCTTTTCCACATGCCAGGCACTAAGTTCTTCACAGGTATTGGCTCATCTGCCTTTAAAACAACTGCCTGTGATAAGTACTACTATTATGCTCATATCAAGGATGAGGAAACAAAAGCAAAAGAGGCTGGGGGACTTGGGTAAGCCCACACAGAGTAAGAGGTGGAGCCTGGGTATGCACCCAGGCAGTCTGGGTTCAGAGCTTGAAATTTCAACCACACCCTATGCTGAGATAAATGATCACATATATGTTAAATGTTTATTTATTTAAGTTAAGCATTTAAAATGATGTATGAACTCATTCTTATAAAAATTAAAACTTTCATTGTGAGTCTGTAGTGCTGTGATAACTAGTGAAAATGAGGATCTTTTCATATGCTAACTAAGCTGATCTTTTATGTTCGTTCATATGTCGTCCAGTTGTCTATGGGCTTGTCTTTTTCTTATTGGCTTCTAGCAGTTTTTTATTTATTCTGGATACTAAGAATTTGTTACATATATGGCAAATATTTTTTCCTAGTCTGTTGGGTGCATTCTTTTAAAAAATCTCATTTATTGAATGCTATCAGCCTTGATACCCATTGATAATAATCCTCGTAGCAAAACTATATGTTACTCTTTCTTTCAGTTTATGGCAGAGCAACACGTGATGGAAAGGATAAGCATCTTGCTCCAAGTCACACATACATCGCGGAGCCAGGACTGAAGGCTGCCTTTCTGGTTCCACATCCAGTCTTAATACCACTCTTAACTCTGTCTGTTCTAACAGTACTACCTGGCAAAATGCAAGGACTAGTTTTTAATCATCAGGTCATTGTTATAATAGACAATGAATACAAATGCTTTGATTCAACTAATAAAATTTTCTGTTTCTATTAATGTCACTTGGTATGACAATATGCAAGCAGGTCCAGGAAGTATAAATCTAATCACAAATGCCTTGAAGGCAGGAACTGAGTTCTGTTCATGGCACTACCCCAGAGCCTGCGAGAGGTGCTGGGAACTGGTGAAGTGAAAGGTTCTGTCTCCTGCAGGCAGAGTTCTGCTTGTCTGTTGTTCCAGCTATGGAAGATTTGTGTCCTTCACTATCCATGGAGATGTCTTTCCACCAATGCATCCCCACCCAAGACCCTGTGCTGTGAGCTGTGTGAGTAGGTGGTTATCTGATAGTGGATTCCTTCTTCCTGACATGCACTGCTCCCCCTGGATTCCAGCAGAGCAGATTTACATCACTTGCCAGCCTGGTACACTAGAGGAGCCTTGATGGAAATCAGGATCTTAAGGTCACAGAGTGAAGGAAAAGGGGATCCTGGTGTTGAGCTTATCTTCAAGAGCCTCCCCCCCCCTCTCCGGCAGAGCATGGCTCCTCCACTTCTCCGCAAGGTCCATTCAGAATTTCAGAGGCGAGCAGCACAGTGGCTCCTACTTCTGCCTTAGATTCCCTGTCACGGTCCTCTCCCTCCCTGCCAGCACCTCACCGCTTTGTTACCCCTGATTGATAGACAGATATGTTCCCCTTGCGGTTGATTCCTGGTACTTTCAGGGTTTTCTTTTGTTGCTTACATCTGCACTTCTTTTTTCCCCCTGGAAACTACTGTGCTAGAGGGAGTCAGCATGAAGTTAAGTATGGCTTTGAGCATGACTTTGGATTTTCTAGCTGTATGCCTCCAGGCAAGTATAAAAACGCATGATATGTGGTAGGCTACATAAGAAATCATAATGCTCTCAATCTCTGATCCTGGCCCTATATTTGTCCTTCTAAAATCCTTTTTTTGGAAGCAGGGAAGGTATTTAAAAAACGCAAATGGCACCGTCTCTTTAAAATCTCTTCCCACACTAGCCCCAGACCCTGCTCCCCTATCCAAATTGATCACTTCCTTCCTCAGCTTTTCCAAGTACAGCACTTACAGTGCTGGAGCGGTTTATTTTTTCTCCTGCCCCCTCAGTTAGACCGTGAGCTCCAGAGGACTGACACATCTCACTCCCCAGGTATCTGAGAACCTGGTGCGGATACTGAACATGGGGAAATCATCCTACTGAAAGTATGAAGGGCGTATGGGGCTGGGTTTGGGGAAGGGGGAATTGGTACCAGTGAGCAGAGAGAGGGAACAACATGGAATGGGTGAGCTGAGGCAGGAGGAGGAGATGTGTGGAGAGTGGGGAGGAGTAATGGAGATGTGTGGTGGACCGAGGCTGAGGATTGGGGCCCCATCACCTGGACCGATGCTCTGCCTCAAGGCTGGAAGACGTTTGGGCTCCAGGTCTGCACTGCCTCTCAAATCTCACTGCCATCAACGAAATGAGATTCCTCATGCGTCTCACTCAGGCAGGAACAATGTAATGTGAAGACACTGCATGAACGAGGCACCAGCATGCGGAGAGGAAGTTGGCCCTGAGTGCCTGCAGTCAGCACACAGCTGGGACCAGAACCCAGGTGCCTGGACTCCTGCTAGGCCCCCTCTTGCCACAGAGGGCCACCCCCACGGGGTCTCTAAAGGGAGGAACATGGATTTTAAGTAACGCAAAGGAATGCTCCGTAGGATCACACACAAAGCCCCGACTCACGGCCAGCTCCGAGGCCAGCCAATTGGATGTTGAGAAACAGGAAACAACCAAGCTATGAAGTAAACTGATCCAAGTGTTGAAAAGATAATTTGTCCAAACCCCGGGCCGTGGTGAAGCTTCACTGTTATTTATTAGCTAAGGGCAGGAGTATGTGGAAAAGAAGGTTGCTTCGACCATTACTAGATGATCTTTAAGGCCATTACTGACTCAGGAATCAGGAATGAAGGCTCTTTACTCTCTTGCATTTGCAGCTCCTTTTCTGGAAAGGTTTTATTGATATGAAATTGGTCAGCTTTGGGAAACAACCCCTGAGTTTAAATTTCTGGTGCCACAAAGGACAGGGAGAGGAGGGGAAGATGCAATACCCACGGTGAAGTTCACCCCTTCCCAGGGGCCAGAGACGCATGTTTTCTTTTGCCAAGCTTCCTTCTGAGACCTGGCTCTGAGCTCACACAGTTGTTCATCCAGCTACCCTGACCTCTCCGCTGGGGGGCCACTCTGACAGCAGAAGCCCTTCCTGACACAGTGTTGTGCCAAGGGGAGAGGCCAGCTGCCCGTCCCCTCTATAGGAGAGAAGAGAGGTTCTGGGGGTGGATATGCCACAGCCCTCCAGTCCCAGAGAGCAGTAGCCTTCAGCAAGACAATGACAGCAGCAAACAGGCTGGCGGCCTTGGCACTCCACGCAGAGAGCTAAGTGCACTGCATATCGGAGCTGCTGCTGTCACCTGAACACTCTGCAAGGCACAGTGTTAAGGTCTCTAAGCCTCCGTTCCTTCATCTTCAGGATAAGAAAACTCTAGAGCAGATGCCAAATACCTGTCTTGAGATCAGATGCATCACAACCACTTGGGCTACGTGCTAAAAATGTCGATGACCCCTTTGGAAAGAGACCAAGAAATTGACACCGGGTCTGCTCTGGAAAGTGGGCTAGGGGTCGAGGACTAGGCGTTGGAAGGAAATCTTCCAATGTACAAATATCCTGTTTTCTTTTGGCTTTTGAATTTTGAGCCCACAGCATGTAATTGACTATTCAAAAATAACTAAAATAATTCATATTTAAAATAAGATGAATCACAAACATGGTGTCCCAATCCAGTTGAATCAAAATATCCAGACAGGAAATGGGGCAGTGCTTTTAACCAATTCTCTAAAGTGACTGACACCAGGTTCAAGGACCCCTGCCTGCCCTTGAGGATAACACTGCCCTCCCTACCAGGAACGCTGTTTTACAGATAAGAACACTGACCTCTGAGGGGTCTGAGTCCCACTCTCACTTAGAAACAGAACAACTAATAAAATCTGGGTTTCCAGTGCCCAGATCTCCAAACCATGATATTCTCTCCCTTTCCCCACTGCGGCTCCCAGGAGGTTCCCCTCTCTGTTCTACAAGAAAGACTTCCCTTGTTGCAGATGGCTTGCCCTTCAAACTCTGCTTTCTTCAAGCTAACCTGGTAAACTGGGTGATGATGTGTTTAGTGGGTACTAATGGGCTAACTGGCTCTGTTAAAAGACACTGCTTCCACCCTTCTGGAAACATTTGCAATTAATGACTGTGTTTTACTCCTGTTAAGTAATACGGGGGCTTCAGTACAAGAATTTCCCCCAAATTCTATCCCAGGAGGTAAAGGAGAAAAAGCTTTGGACTAAGGTGTGGAAGTCATTTCTCTTTTTGGCTTATTTTCTACGTCTGTAAATAAGAGTACTGGACAAAATAATTTTAAAGGTATCCTTTAATTCTAAAAATTCTATTATATAAACCCTAACTCTTTCTTTTCTGTTTCAATCTATATATTCAATGGTAGGCACCAGAAGATTTCATTGTCGTTTGGAAAAGAGTTCCCGGCGACACGGCCCTTTGTGCAGCTCTGAGCCCCAGCAGCGGGGCCTCAGCCATTTCAGGGTTGGGCGGGTGGGACCCATTCCATGCAAACATCATCCTCGGTCACAACACAGAAGAAGAACTTGGGATTCACTACAAGAAACTGAAAACAAATGAGAGTTAAAGGTGGGAAAAAGCCTTTTGGAACTGAAGAAGACCCAGCACAGGGGATGTGTGCCTGGCACCCCCAGGCTTTCCTTTCGGGGTTGGGAGGGCCTGGCTCAGTGCATTTGGTGGCCCGCGGGGCGTTTCCCGCACCAGCCTGGGCCTTCCTGCCTCCTCAGCTGAGGACACGGATGTGCGATTCAAACCCACATACAAGCACCTCTGCCGAAGTCGTAATCACCTTCAAAATAGGAAAGAATTTAATTGGAGGCTATGGGAACCTATCTCCTAGAGTAGGGATTTAAAGGTTACCAAAACATTTCTGAACAATGTGTTGAATAGACAAGACTAAAACTGTCGTTTAGTTTCCTGAAAAGAATTCCTGACAGGCTTATTTATTACAAAGCCCTTGATATCACTGAGAGTAAGTGGAAAAAAAAAAGACAAGTGTTTCCAATATGTATGTGGCTTTGTGCATTCAATTATTTGTTATCTTTCAGAAGAAAAAGGAAAAAAAAAAAGCCAAATCAGAATCCTGGGTCATCACGCCCCAAGCCAAGCCCTTGGGATTGAGTTCACAGAGTGGTTTTTATTTTCCCCAGGTTTTTAAAGGTTATTGATCCTTCTTGTGGGCAAGCCTTGTAACTGGGTTGTAAGAATAACAGTTCCTCGTGGGAATGAAACAGGACAGAGAAGACAGGCGCACGTGTTCTGGGCATTGTTAAGCCTTGCTCTCTGTGGTCCCTCAGGTTTGGCTGATTTTACCAGACCCCTGCCTGGGGGAGTGTTCCTATTCTCAACATCCTCGGAAAGGGCTGAGAGCTTGCAGATGGCCACCCTCTGTAGCTCTGGGGAGAGGAGATGGCTCTCTAGAACGTGACTTCTCCAGAGGTGTTATGGTCCCCTTCCTGAGAATCTCTACTGGGCTTCAGTTTAAATATTCAAACCAGGGACGTGACCCCACCACCACTAGGCAAAAAGGCTGCCATGTTCCTTGAGCTAGGGAACAATAATAATATAATAAAATGATAACCTCAACACAGCTAATGTGTACTTGGTAAAGTGGCAAAACCCTCTTTTAAGTTAGCATTTCTCTCCCTCACCAAGTCGCTCCTGATTGCTTGTTCTTTATTTGTATGAGAGCCAGGACATCCTCTGTGTTAAGAGATCTCTAACTCTCGGTGACTCAGCAGAACTGTCAGGGCACAGACCTGTGATTGTATATGGTCATTATCCTCCCGATCTCCCAGCATTCACAGGAGTTTTTGGTTCCAGTCCCACCGTCTAAGACCACCTTTTATTATTATTAATTTATTTTCCAATTATAGTTGACATGTAACATATTTGTTTCGGGTGTACAATATAGTGAGTAGACATTCATATATCTTAAGGAGTGGTCACCCTGGTAAGTCTAGTGCCCCTTTGGCACCACACTTTGTTGCTACAGTGTTATTGACTGTGTTCCCTATGCTGTACTTACATCCCCGTGACTTTCTGTAACTGCCATTTGTACTTGTTCATCCCTTTACCATTTTCACCCAGCCCCCTAACCTCCCTTCCCTCTGACAACCATCTGTCTGTTCTCTAGCTATGAGTCTGTTGCTGTTTTGTTTTTATATTGCTTTTAAAGATTCCACATGTAAGTGAGATCACGTGGTATTTGTCTTTGACTTATTTCACTTAGTGCAGCTCTCTCTAGGTTCATCCATGTTGTTGCAAATGTAAGGCCACCTTAATGAAAGTGTCCTCCTGCCTGGCTTCTTTTTGCATGGGGACCCAAAGCCATACACGTGCTAGCCCAACCCCAAAGGAATATGAGATTTCCAACCTCTTTGTGATTACAGCTCTAGTGAATAGCGATATATTTATTTGTTTTTATTAATTGCTACCATTTTATCGAGCTCTTACAATGGGAACTATTAAGCACTTTACACACAGTTTCTTGTTCTACTCTCATGGGAATTGTGCAAGGGACGTCATTTTATTACCCCGTTTTACAGGTGAGGAAAACTGAGGATTTGAATGGCTAATTTTCCAAGGGCACACAGTATGTGAAATACTTTCCAATTCTGCTCCTTTGTCCATTGGGGAAGGTCTTTATGTTACTAACAGTTTTCTCTTTCTGGAATTAGTGTGTCAGATCTGAACTTAAAAGACATGTGATGGATGGACAACCCTATACACACACACACACACACACACACACACACACACACACACACACACACAGAGTCCCCAGCCTTTGCCTGACAAGTTCCTGCCCCCACCTCCCCTTGGCAGGGCGAAGCACTTTTTAGCACACACAATTAAGGGCTGGGAGGGGACATCGCTGCAGGCTCTGAGACTGTTTGTGGCCATAACACCTCCCTCAGGGCCACTAGGGAGCATGAGCTAATTGTATTAACAAGTGACATCTGGAATTTATTCAATTTTACACGAATGCTGTGTTGTTTATGAATGAACCTAACTTGGGAATGGAGACTGGGGTCTCAGCTGTTTAACAAACAGACCCTGCCCGCGGGTTTGGCAAGCTCTGGCTAGGGAAGGACCCTGGGTTCTTGTTCATTGCCACCTGGCTACTGCCATGGAAGGCTTGAGGGTTCCTACTCTAGGTTACTAAACAAGAGAAATGGAAAAGTTCTATAGTACCCTTCCATAAATTGGACGTAGCTGCGTGGAATCGCAAAGAGAGAGGTCTTGCCAGTGTCCTGAAATCACTGTGTTTGCCTCCAGATGGGGTAGAAGTTGGAGGGATTCTATTCTTGGCAGCTCAGGACTGCTTAGGCTGGTGAGCTTTTTATCCTGTTCAGAATATAAAATATGAAACCAGCGGCCTATCACTGCAAACAGACCGCAGACACTGTGTTGTAGATGAAATGAGGCAACTCAAGCCTACTTGATGAATAACATCTATTTCATATGAAAGAGAAAAAGGACAGGGACCAGCTCTTGAGAAACAAACAACAAAAGCAGAGCCCGAAGACCTTGAAACCATTACGAGGCGCCCATGCTTCCGCAGGAACGGGGCCCAGGCCACGCTGGTTTCAGGTTCCCCTTCACTGCAGAGATAAATGGCCAACGGAAACATTACCCGAGCAGTTTCACATCAAAGGCGAACTGGCAAGCTGATCTTCCTTTTAACCTGGCCGATGACCAAGGGAGCATTCGACAATGTGCATGTTTAGGAAGAGGCTGCGGGCTGCTGCAGAGTGGATTTCCCGTGCTCTCATTTCATTCGGTCTCCAGTGAGCAGCACTTGCTGGGTGAGACACTCAGGGTGGCCGACAGCCCGGGCAGAGCCTTCGGGTCTTGTGACCAGCCCACAGAGTGTCTGAACACCATGTTGTACAAACGGGACCACACCTGGAGAAGCATGGGAGCCGCATTCATCTCCCTTACCCCAGCTGGCTCGAGGCATTCCCGTGGGGTCCACCTCCCTGGGAACCCACAGGAAACCTACGCTGGAGAGTCAGGGTCTGCCTGATGGCCTCGAAGGTGGGGATGAATTCTCAGAAACGATGAATTCTCATGTCCTACAGACTGACCAGCAAAGCAACAGGGTCATTTTGGTTTTGCTTTTCGTAATTATCTAAAGCTGAGTGTGTACAGCATGATGCCTCAGGCCAGCTGAAGAAATTTGTCCACCATGACGTGGATCAATCCTCACACAACTCTGTGAGGTCGGCAGGGCAGGAATGACCATCGCGATCCTACGGAGGAAGCGGAGGCCCACGGAAGTTAAGTGACTAACCCAAAGACATGCAGCTTTTAAATGGCCAGTAAGGGACTCCAGGTGAGGACTCCTGATCACTTTTCTGACCCCCGATGCAGCACGCTTGTCACTATACCACATTGCTAGTCAGCTACCTCTGAGGGTGAAGTCATTTCTTCTGGATTACCAACTGAGAGGACATGAAAAAGGATCTGTATTCTTCTTCCACAAACTGCATGTCAGTGCCTGGGGAGGAGTTTCACAGTGAGACAGCAAAGAAAGCCCCTGGCTCTTGGCTGTGAGTGATCATATTAAGCTCTGAGCTTTACAAGGCTGGGAGCTGCGCCTGACTCCCCGAGCCTGTCTCCCCACGCCTGTCTCCCAGCACCTGTGCCAGCACCTGTGCCAGCACCTGGCAGAGTGAACATTTGTGGAGGGAGGGAAAGGGAGACGGAGCGAAGGCAGGAGGGTTAGTTTCTTAGGATCACTGGTCTGCTCTTCCCTTGTCAGATAAGAAGAGCGATGGAACTTTGCGGAATATGTGTTTCAGCCTCATTCTGGCCACATTAGTTTCCAAACTTTCTGTTCTTTTTTTTTTTAAACCCCCACTTTTAATTCATGTAATTTCATTGTTTATATTGTTCCTGTTATATTTTAAGCATTCCTGTGACTGGCTTTAAATATTTCTGGGATATCAGTCAACCAAAAGAAAAAACCCTAGAAAACCAGTAAGTGACCATATAACTACATATTACTGGCAATAAGCACTTCTGTTCTGATTGCAGCTGCACCCCTTCCCCAGCCAAGAAGGCAGCCCACACGCAGGAACAAGTTCTGTGTAGAGATATTTTTCCCCGGCAGTCTCACCATGTCTCCTCTTTACACCTTTCTGAACTCTACTCACTCTTTGCCACTTATTCCAAAGCCAGTTTCCTCCTCCCTGACCTCAGCCAGCTAACCCAGCTCTAGTTACTGCTAACATAACGTGGCATGTATTCATGTGGGTCCGAGTCCTCTCTTTCCACGGGCTCTGAGGCGAGTACTGGCGGACTGTGGAGGCGTCTTGCACGGTGGCTCTGGGGCAGCCGTTGCTGAGACGGCACAGCCCTGTGAAAGGCCTGCTGGCTCACGGTTAAAGCACGCTCATGGCAGTGGCTGCCGGCACCTCCCTCAGCCAGCAGACACCAGCAACCTCTATTTCGTAACTGAAGAAACTCAGAAGCTCCTAAAGCGAGGTCTTCCCAGACCATCCTCATTCTCTCCACCTCTCTGCTGCCTGCCCTCCTGAGCTCTCCCCTGGGTTCCTGTGGGGCACAGGTGGCGGGACTTCCTCCTATTTCTCTCATTACAGTCTCCGTTTCTTTTGCTCAGCTCCTTCTCCTTGGCCCTGGTTTTGGATTTATTCTTGCATTCTGTGTACATTGAGCCATCCCTTTCCTGCTCATGCCATAGCCCGGTCAACTGAGCCTGGTTCTGATCCCCTTTCTCTGAATGCCTGCTGGAGATTTCTCTCTGGGTATCTCTTTACCGCCCTCAAATTTACATGTCCAAAGCCTGAAGGCGAGAATCTTTCCCCAAAACTTGTTTCCACATTTCGACGTCTGTGGCAGTGGCACTGCTATCTCTTTACTCAGCTGGACTTGAGTGCTCACTCGGTTAGTTTTCCTCCTTTCATACTCATTCATCAAGTTCCGGAGATTTCTCCCCTGGCTGCTTTCCTTCCTCTCCATCCCCACAACCTAAGAGAGCATTACACCAAACTCATAATCAGCCTGTTTCTCTTTCCATCTGCTCTGCTCCACACCAGGTTGCTCCAGCCAGCGCTTCATCACTCCCCAGCTCAGAAATCACTGGAGATGCCTGTTTGCTAAGACACAGACATGACCAGTGGCTGACCCCCACGGTCCTCTGCAAGCTGACCAACTGCTGGCTCAGGATGCCCTCGCCAGCCGGCCTGTCTCCTCACGATCACGTAAGGATGCTTTGGCCTCACCTCTAGAGCTTTGCAGCTTACTCCTTTTTACCTGAAATGCCTTCTTCTTGCTCTCTGGCCTATTGAAATTACATTCCTTCCAGTTCAAAACCCGCCTCTTCTACTAACTTCTCTTTGTTCTCTTTTCTTGGGTGTTTTCTGTTTTATTACACAGACCAGTAGATTCTCTTTCTGTTCTTTAGGCCTACATTATAATATTCTTTTCCTTTATTAGCTGAAATGCCATGAAAAAGAATGAAATCACCAATATGAGTGCACTGAGGGTGTTCTGGGGAAAAAGGAACAATGGAAATCTCAGGGATTAAATATATAGTACTGATGACAAGTGACCAATGAGTGTCTCTGTGTTTCATTAATGACATTTGTACCCTACCTTCATTTCCCTTCATGTCAGAATCATAAAGGGATAAAATCTGAGGAGCTCTGTGCTTTGAGGAACAAAGTATCTCTACCTTACTCCAATTCCTGCTGCAAATAAGCTCTACAAAGGCACCGATCCCGAGGACTTTCAAATGAGTAGTGTGCGCCCATCTCCTTCCCGCTTGCTTACTGAACCCGAGGGAGATCCGCAGGAAGTCTACCTCTCACACAGCGACTGAACCAGCAGCCCGGGGACCACCTCCACACACACACACCATCTGCTCCCGAGGGACGTGACGTGGCAGTCGGAGCACTGAGTCCCAGTGCACGGGAACACATCACTCCAGGTCTAGTTTCCCCTGTGGCCAAGCCATCAGTTTTCATTTTTCTCTCACTGGACAGGACCTATGTAGCGATTCCAAGGGTTGGAAGAAGGGGATGTGCAAGTCTAAAGGGTGGACACCATTCTCCAAAAGCTCAACTCTGAGAACCTCTATAGCTTTGCAGCTTACTGAGCTCTTACAGAGCTTGTGAGCACAAACAAGCTCTAGCTGGTCATTCAGTCACCCCGTAGCTTCCTTTTTACAGCTAAATATTACAGCAAAAATACTGCATCAGGTTGTCGGCTTGACTTCATTTTGCTTCGGTAAATAAAAATGAGGTTACCGCTACATGCCATCAGCAACACGCGCTCTCCCCATGTAGCCGCTGTCTGAGAACAGGGCCTCCCACACTCCTCTGCAGTGCAGCTTTCATGGAGGGTATTTTGAGTGAAAATGGTCATTTTGTGTGTTTCATTGATGGTTATAAAACCATCGCATACAGTTTTTAACTAGTGTCAGAAAATAAGGGTCTTGCCCACCATCCCACGCTCTGTAAGAACGCCTTCCCAGGCTGTGCTCACTCACCCGAGAGGGCAGCACAGCTGAAACCCAGGCCCGGGAGAAGGGCTCAGAGGTGCCCGGTGTGACGCGAGACTTAGAAACACAGCCGACCAGTCCCGAGGAGTACACAATATAAATGCTTTATTGCTAGCACAGAGGTTTCTTTTTAAGTAAATTAAAAGAAATAAATCTTCATTTTCACATTCTATATTGCAGTTCGAAGGTAACTAGCTGGGTAATGGATATGTTCACTTGGACACACGCTATAAGGGGACAGCATGACAGTCACATGGAAAAACTGGGGAATGTGGCATCTCTCAAGGCATCAGGCCACTGAACGCACTGTCGTCTGTGTAACAGCAAGTGGAGATTCCGTCAAACGTGAGTAGACGAAGGTTAGAAACAGACACCCGGTGTGGTTAGGAGGCAGAGAGCAGTTAAATACAGAAGGCTATACATGTGCTGCCCACCTTCCATACACTCTGGGTTAGGTTTGGCACTCTTAAAGAAATGATCTTCATTTTGGTTAGACACCGGATTGGATTCGGCAGCTGGATAGAGGGGAGAGAAAACTGACCCCGCTTACGTCACACTGGTGGGTTCGCTGGAAAGAAGAGTGTGTGACTGGGAGGGAAGGGAGCCAGCCTGCTTCTCACCTCCCCTCGCAAGGGTGGAGGCGAGACAGGCGTGCCGAGGAGCCACTGCGCATGGCAGAGCAGCTCTGGCATGGCGTGGCAATTGTGGCACACTGGAGCTACGCAAATGGAAATGGAAACCTCTGGGCGTGGCCAGATTTTCCAAGGTTACTGCCAGTGGAATTAGGGCATTTTAAGGCATGATAAGCCAAAGAAACACCCATAGCACTGGGAGTAGCAGCTGTTGGTGCAGCGGGGGCAAGTGGGGCAGATGAAGCTGTAGATCCAACTGCAGAGATAAGTCACTTAGTCAAAAACTGCGAAACAGCATTGGAAACAAAATGATTTCTGTAAGGCACACAACATTACCTTTTTCCAAATTCTCAGTCTTACTCAGATTGTTTTTTGGTTGATTTTAAAGATAAGCTTTGGAAAAGACCTTATTAATCTATAAAAACAACCCGCTCCCCAACTTACTCTAGAACAACCAGGAAGGAATTAAATGCCTGTGCACGCGCGCATGCACACACCTCCAGAACAAGCAGCAAATCCGGAAGCTGTGAACGGCACATGATCTCCGCAGCTCCATCTTCCTGCTCTTTCACTCATATTATTTATGGATGTAAGAAAACCAGATTGGGTCTGGAATATCCCAAGTTCTTAGTTACTTCCTAGTATATCTGCAGTGTACCAGCTTCTGGCATTTTCAGTCTGGCCTGGCTCTAACTAAAACCATTTTATGTTTTGCTTTGAAGAAATGGATAACATGAAATGGTAATTTGGCTGCAAAACCTTGGAAAATTGTTCCCGGCCCAAACATCTGCCCCAAATGAGCTCAGCCGAGGTCTCCCTGGGGAAGCAGGGGATGAGAAGGGAAAGACGGGAAGGGGGAAATGAAGACAATGGGAAGGCTACCTTTCCTTAGAGGGAAGTTCTCTGTGACAAAAGGCATCGGATAGCACAGCTCTCTTATTCAGCGCCACTGCAGAAAGAGTACCGGATGCGCCTTACCCCTGACCTTCGTCCCAGTATTTGGTGTCAATAGGTGATCCCTTACAGAGTGCCGAGAAACTGTGCCCGCTGGTTGCTTTAGCTATGCAGTGACTGGCCTGACCTACATGTCATCATCCGAATCTTTAAATAAAGACTGAGTGTCAACTTTGGATTCCTGAGAGCTGGGCCCCACAGGGAAAGCAGAGAGGGAGGGTCGTGCAGGCAGGCCTTCGCCTTCCTTCTCGGCCTTCTTAGGAATTCTTCTGGGGGATCTTTACTGTCACAGTCTTCACTTCGGAGTACTCTCGCAAACCAAATTCTCCCCTGAAAAGCAGAAACGGGCAGTATCAGACACCAGAGGCCCGAGCCGTCCAACCTGAGTGATGGTAAGAGAGTCCCAAGAAGGTGTAGGTCCTGTGGGTTCATGTAAAAATCCCTAATGGAAGCCCCACCTTCATCTGAGGGGCTGGAAAAGCTGTTATCTTATGAGCAGTCACTGTTTCTTGAACAGAAAGCATGGTTTTTCTTCACGATATTGCACAGAACTACCACAATTTCCACCTACTCAGAGAAACAGGCCTGGAGGTTTGCCTAGGCCAGCAGCCACCGGAGATCCTGGCTGGGCTTCTGAGTGGGCACTGCAGTGAGTGGCAGACCCTGGCCTCAAACACTGGGCTGAGTTGCCACCCTAGGCACACTGGCTCCTCAGGGCCACGTGTGCTCTCCTCTTTACAAACCCCATCCTGCTGTGGGACACACTTGTGCTCTGCCACTCTGCTGGAGAGATGGTCCCCTCAGAGAAAACCGTGAGATTCCCAGGCTACAGGCCTCTGAGTTTGGGATTTGAAATTCCTTCTCATTGGTCCTTACATTTAATAAATGAAAATGAACACTGAAAGGCCCACCTCAGAAGAGCACAAATCACCTGAAATTCCTTAAAAACAATCCTGAATAAACAGCTGTCCACAGCCCTCACAGTAATCAAAATAACGAAAAAAGAATTGGGAAGTGCTAGTGATCTGTTCTCCCCATGCCCCATCCTAGACTCCCCTTTGGCCACTTCCCTTCCTGGCTCATAGAGGCCTCTGGGTCTTGCTTATAGGCCAAGAATTGTCATCCATTTGGTAAACAAACACAACTGAGCTATTACTATGGGGCAGCACTGTTCTGGGTTGGGCAAAGGAGAACTAAATAATTGGTGCCAGCCTCTGAGGAGCTTGCAGGCGGTTGGGCTGAGACGGAGGGGCTGGGAGCTGGGTCACCTGTCTGGGTGGCTACAGGAGACTGGGGCAGCCCTTCTCAGCCCTCTGGACATCTCAGGGCATTTTCCAACCACTGCTTTGAGGATGCTGGGGTGCACGAAAGCCTTGTGGCTATCACGCTCTTTTTCTCCACTCTTCTTCTCTAGACCCTCTCATTTTCACCTCTTTTTAATTGCTTTTTTACTTTTCTCTACTTCACTGTAAAATTAAGGATGTCCTATTTTTTCTTTGAAATACTTGAATTTATTTCCCTTTCTGGTCTTGTCACGCCTCTGTGAAGCTTTTCCTG
This sequence comes from Micronycteris hirsuta, assembly GCA_004026765.1. Taxonomy (NCBI): domain Eukaryota; kingdom Metazoa; phylum Chordata; class Mammalia; order Chiroptera; family Phyllostomidae; genus Micronycteris; species Micronycteris hirsuta. Next base: position 23,517 of record PVJI01002389.1, read on the forward strand.
AAGCAGCTCCCCCTTCTTTGTGTTACAAAGCACCGTGGACCCGCCTCTCCCACCGCCTGTCACACCGGGGGCTGCTTGACCATCTTGTCTCCCCGCCCCCCTACCCTGGACTTGAATCTCACTGCCCAAGCTCTCTGCCCTCCGCCAAACCTCGTGCACAGCCTGCAGCGTCAGGCTCGCAGAGGGCACTCGATAACTGTGCAAGGGAGGGAGGGAGAGAGGTTTCCTTAGTTCTACCCTGTTGACATACCATCTCTGCTAGGGAAAAATAGTAAAAGAGCATGTAGAGATGTTTTTGAATAAGAAAGGATTAAGAAAGGCTCTCTTTAAGAACCGTCCTGTATAAAGGATAGGAAGTTACTGGCACTGGGCTTTGTGGTGCAGGCCTGCTCTAAAGGATTCCTTCTTCTTCCTTCTAGGAATCCCCTCATCCCTGCTCAAGGCTCCAGTCCTTTGCCAGCAGGTCCTCTGAGCACCAAGGGCACCTGAGCTGACACGCCCGCTGCTGCCAGGACATCAGAGGGTAGCCAAGGAGTGACTGGGACAAGCGTGCTGCTCTTTCATCTGCATTGGCCACTCTGTCTACAGGAATGAGAGGAATGAACTTGGGATTACCTCACTTGGTATTCGGTTTCCTCATTAGTTCTATCCAGGCTCTGAGTCTCTATTACTGGCTCAGCTCTGGCTCTTTCTGCACTTTTTCCTGCCCTTGGGCAATTCTGAACGTGTCTCTTGATCACGGATATCTGCCTCCTGTTTGAAGCAAGGTTACTCCCTTCTTGTTTCCTGGCTGGTGCACGCACTTGCGGCAGACCCTGAACCACTTTTCCTCCTGCCCAGATCTCTGACTAGGTTGTGAGAAGCGTAAGGAGTCTGTAGGGTCAGAAGTCTACGGAAAGCAGGCACGAGTCCACAGAAAGTGGGTAGGGTTACTTCTAAGTGTGACTGTTGGATCCTGTCATCTTTGTGTACGCAAAGCAAAGGGAATCCTGCTGAACTGGAGGCGTTCCCAGTGGGGGTCCCAGGCAGCCATCTGCCACCATGGTCTGCACACGGCTTGCTCTGAGACAGGAGTGGACTCAAGTGTGCCACAGAAAAAAACACTGCCCAAGGACCCAGGGCATCAGAGAAAGCCAGGGAGAGGTCCCAGGGCAATGGACACAGAGCAGAAAGAACACTGGGGCTGGGGATCGGCAGATAGGAGTAGCGCCTCGGCTCTGCCATTCATGGGCTCTCTGCGTCCAGCGAAATCACCCCCATCCTCTTGGTACCCCCTCACCTCTCAGGCAGTATTCCTGAACTTCAGCATAAGTATCACCCATGAAGCTTGCTTCAGGTGTAGATTCCTGGACACCCCACCAAAGATTTGGTTCCCGTAGGTCTGGGAGGAAGCCGTGAGATTGTGATACAGGTGTCAGCTGGCCTGCCCTTTGAGAAACACTGTGGTAAGGCCTCTGAAGGCCTGAAGTTCAGGCTTCAGCCATTTTGCCATCTCCTTCCAGGGTCTTTCTCTCAAATCTACTTAAATTCTCCTTAATCCAATTAAATTCTATAGTAGATCCAGTTCCACAAAGAGGAACTCCACTACCACCTAAAAGGCAGATATATTAGCACTAAGGTGTCCCGATGTCTTTGAGTGGTCACCTTCATAGCTGGACACAGGCACACTTAGAAGCCTGTGTGCGTGTTTCTCAGCCGGGCTAAGTTATATTCCCTAAGATGACCCAAATCTGGCTTACCTACAGGTAAGGTAAGGTGTTAGACTGTGGTGTCTCTCAGCCAGCCATTTACGGAAATCAGTCACACTCACTTAACAAACAAACAGGGATTTCTGTTCAGGGTGTACGTTTCCCTGCCTTTTCTTTGGCTCACAGCAGCATTTCTCAGAGCAGGGTCCCCAGACCACCTGCATCAGAATGATTCCAGAGACTTGTTAAAAATGCAGATCCTGGGCCCAGATCTGCTAAATCAGAATCTCCGAGAGTGGGCCCCCAGATAGGCATGCTTAGCAAACCCCTCCTCCAGACTGCAGGGGACTTTCTGTGCAATGCGTACTACACACGAGCACATATGCACAATACAGATGTGCGCACACCCGTGAACTTGAGAATCCCTTATGTAGAGTATCCTAATAATGCTTCTCATCATCAAAGCTTGTGTCCTTCGTTTTTAAATGCTGAGGTTGACAGCTTTCTTTCTATTCCCTTGATTGTGACACATATTTTACAGCTTGGGCTCAGGGGAGCCTAAATGAGGAAGAAAAAGGACAGGACAAGTGAAACAGATGGAATTAGCTGAATTGGTAGAACTGAGAGAAATGCAGCCCAAGCCTCTGACCCCCGGAGTTGGAGGCCAGCCCATCAGGGAACCTGTAGAGGGCAGCCCTTTCCACAGCTGTCTGCTGGGGGGGAATCAGAGGCTCCCCAACCCTCTGTGGGTCTCGTTTCCAGAAAGTGCTATTTCTTGTCCCTGTTCCTCTTAGAGGTGGGCAAGAAGATGTCAGGGACCAAAGCTGCATGGAGTCTGCAGGCCACGAGAGAAACAATTCCTTCTACGTGCTGGGTTAAGGGGAGTTTCTAGGATTGTATTAAATGAGAAGGAAGAGTGGGGCCCAAGATAAGGTGGGTTCCTTCCATGAAGCATTTTCTGCCGCTCCAGGTTAGTTAAGGAAGAGAAAACATGTTTGGGGGCCAGTGAGGACAAAGCAGCATACAACTTAGACAAGATGAAGTGAGTCTCTGTTTCTTAATCATTTAACTGCCCTGGGAAGGCCAAATCACTACCGCACCTCCAAGACAAGTCAAGAGGCTATTCTTCAATACCTTGGGCCACTGGTCTGGGTGGTTTTGACACAGCCAAACTGTCTCCTGGACCATCTTCCTAGACAAAGGGAATGTTTCTGATGGGCACAGGCTGGACTTAGACAATGTCACAGCCTGAATCCTGGCAGGAGGCCTGACCACAATGAAGGACCAGGGCAAGCCTGGGATTAGGAGCCATCAACCAGCACTTATTTATTACAAGTACATTTTATGCCCGTGATTCATCCTGTTAGTGGTTGGTAACAGGGCAGTTGATGTGAGCAGCAGCCCCAGAACCAGCGCTTGCTCCAACCCAGAGACCAGGGGAGCACAAGCGCAGTGGCAGGAAATGAAATGACAAGTTGAATGCAGCGTGACAAGTGGAAGAAAAGTAAAGCCATGGGCCAGTGAAGAAGAGATACCTGGAGTATATGAAGACTTTATAAAAGCTGAGGAATACCAATAACTGAGCAAATAGGATCCAGATTGGTTCTGGCTGTGGAGCAAGTGAGAGGTATTGAGGAGCAGAGGTTCAAACCAGAGCAGTTTCTCCCTGGCACTACCAGAGACAGAACAGAAGTTGGTGATACCAGCTGGAATTTAGGGAAAATTCTGCTGCACTTCCTAAGTAATACATTTGTTAAGAAAAACGAGGATCACCTACATAACACTCATCTACAGTACTTGATCAGTAATGATGATGCAGCCAACATTTCCTGAAGGCTTGCCAGATGCTCTGTGGGATGTTTGCACACTTAATTCTAACATTTAACCCTCGCAACAACCCTTTGGAGTAGGTACTATAATTATTCCCACTTTATAGATAAGGAAACTGAGGCTTAGTAAGGTTAAGTAATTTGCCCAAAGCTGCACAGGTACTAAGGTTACAGCCAGGATACACATCTGAGCAGTGTGATTCTAGAAATTCTGCTCTTTGCCTCAGAGCTACTCTTACTTTACGGTTTAATGGCTAGAGGCTAGAAATGACCAGCTACAGTACCTAAAGCACGTAAACCCTCTGTGTTAGTCTCACGGGTCCACTGCACGGGTTTCCCTCCAAAACCACACGTATTTCTCCCACAATGCCTGTACTCACTCCGTCCACACTGCCACCTTGCTTTGCCCACCAACCCTGAACAAATATTTCCCTCTCTCCATCTACCTAAATGTTCCTCTCTTTTAAAGGCCAATTCCAATCCCTACATGAGATCATATCTCAAGGTTTCCTGGACTTCTCCAGTTCACAATGATCTCTCCCACTCTCGAACTTCTCTATCACTTCGTGGTCTTTCTTGGAATTTTCCTGATCCCTCCAATGTTGTAGACTTTACTTACCCAACAACATGTTAAGTACCTGAACAGGCCGTGCCTTCCCCCACAGACCAAGCACCATGCTCTCCACACAGCAAATGGTCAAGACTTGTTAGCAGACTGATTGTAAACTAAGCATTTGCTCTGAAAAAAATGCATTCAGTAATGGCAGAAGGAAAGGGCATGGATATGTTTCCTCTTGTGAGTCACAGAATTTAGAAAACATAGATCCAGCTCCTTTCAAAATAAAGAAAAAAAACTTTTAGGGATTGGGTGGGTGGGCGTCAGCTCAGAAAGACCCCCGTTATCACTAATCCTTTGAGTGTCACTCAAAAAATCCAATTGAGTGTCACTCAAAAAATCCTTTGAGTGTCACTCAAAAAATCCATTTATACTTGAAGCCTGAAAATAAAGTCCCTCTTGAGTCTAGATTTCCTCCGCCACAGTCCCGTTTTTCAGGCCTTAAACATCGCAGGACCCTGCCCCATCCTCTCCCTGTAGCATCCTTATGCCTGGCCCCCACACATCCTTGGTTGGGTATTTGGGGAACCGAGTGCATTTGGAGCCACTGAAACCTAAGTTAAAATCTCAGATCTGCCACTTACAGGCAAACTGCATAACCCTTTTAACCCTTAGGTCTTCCTCTGAACTATGTATAACATAAAGATAAGTATTTATTCTACAGTATCATTGTGAATATCAAATCAGACAATGTTAGGAGAGAAGTTAGCATAAAACAAAACACAGATCAGGCATTTAATTAATGGTATCATTATTGCTATTGCAAATTCCTTCTAGAGGGTCTTCCTCCTCTAATCTCTGCCAAAACATCCCCCATGTGTCAGAAATCTTGGCCTTAAAAACTCTGGGATCTCCTCAGATCCCATAGAATGCCTCTTACAGCCTTTTGATACTGGGTTTAATCCCCTCATTCATCCTATGGCCTAACGCTGCACTCCCAGACTCAAAGAACCTATAGGTGCTAAGCAAGTGACCTAAGTGAGTGAATCATGTATGTGTAAATAAATGACAACCAACACTCAGGTCCCAAAACCAACAGGAAGGGTGGGGACCTGAACAGGGCTCACACAGAACAGGTCTGCTATAGGGGGATGAAAATAAGCAAGGGATCTGGATTTTATTTAGAGCCTCCTCATTTTTGAATAGCAGGTAAAGACTTTTAAATGTGAGTCAAAACATAACATTTCTGCAGGCCAGCTTTCTCCCTGGGCTAACAGTTGGTAACCTGTGTTTTAAGCACACCAAACTCTCTTTTGTTCCTGACTATTCTATATTTGTTGTTCCTTCATGCCTTTGTTCTTGCTATTCTCTCTGCCTGGAGTGCCTGCTCCTAAAAAACTTGTATGTTATTTTCTCTGTGAAGTCTTCTCCGACCCCATCAGGCAAAATTAATTGGTTTTGCCTCTTTCCTTACAAGCTGTTTGGCATACTTCTCTAGCAGCCCCTATTATATGGAATGATCGGTACATTAGTTTTTCTCCATTCCCACCCAAGGGGAGAGAATTGTGTCTGTTGTCCATCTTTGTAACGTGCAGCATGGTGCTGCAGTTACAATGGTGTCTGTTCAACCAAATGTCTGTTTAGTGAATGGATGAGTAAGAGAATGAAGATACTGTTCACAATCCCTGTTTCTCCAGCGACTTTGGACACTTACATTTCTCTTCCATTTCCAGACATCTTGAATCCCCCAAAGGGGCTCTGGGCATTTAAGGCATTGTAGCAATTGATCCTGAAAGATGAAAACAGTACTACTGTTAGTGTGAATTCTGCTTGCACAGAAATAATCCCACAGGCATGATACCTTTTGCAAGTTTTAGTTTTATTTCCTTTTTTCCAGCTGAAAAATGTATAATTTAAGATTTACTTTGATTTCCTTATCTGGCCAGTAAAGAGTGCATCGCCCCTCGGGGTGAGGTCTGGTTGCTTTTGGTCTTGCCCGTCCTCCAGAGGATAAGTGTGTATTTCACCCAGGCTCTGGAGAATCACGGGGCCCCTACACCAGTGGAATGTGTTATGACCAGAACGATGGCACAGACTGATCTTACCAGACAGTCCCAGCCTGCATCGCAGAAGACACTGTGAGGGCCTTGTTGATGTCATTGGTGAAGACAGCGGCCACCAGTCCAAAGTCAGAGTTATTGGCTCTTTCGATAACTTCATCCATAGTCTTAAACCTCAGAATTTCCTGAACAGGGCCAAAGATCTGTAACAAAGCAGTTCGATCCAACATGGTTGCTTTGCTATTCCTTCACCTGCTTTCCACATTTCAAAGCACATGGTCTCTGCCTTTGTTATGTAAATAATGTTTAAGTTTAGCAGCACAGAACTGTCAAATATTCCAAACTTTCCCAGAATAAGATTATATGGGAGTCTGTCCTTTGCATTTGTTTAATACCCCACAGCCCAGCCTCCCAGGCATCCATTCATTCCACTGGGGGCACCACAGCCACATGGCATGTCCGTGAGCCCCGGGCAGGACCAGGACAGGAGGGACGACTCCTGCCGCAGGCTCATCAGCACGGCCCCCTCCTGCATGAACAGGAGGATGCCAGCACGTTTATTCTGTCCTGGTTAACAGCCCGGTGACCCACCGACTGCCTATTCTGACGGTTCTGTTGGCTAATAACAATTGCAATCAGACAGCATGTCACCTAGCTTTCCTTCCTTTCTAACTTTTTTCTTGAAACAAAGTTTTTCATAGCCATGTTTACTGCTATAGTACAATGTACACAAAATAGAAATCACTTTAACTCTGATATCATTTACTAGAAATGCTCCAAAAACCATCCCAAGAAAATGTGGCTTTTGTCAGAACCCGGTATTTGATACCTCCTCCTTGGCGATGCGCATGTCATCAGTGACGTTGGAGAACACCGTGGGCTCGATGAAAAACCCCTTCCGGCCCAGCCCTTTGCCGCCGCACTCCAGCGTGGCGCCCTCGGCCACGCCGCTCTGGATGAGCTCCAGGATCTTGTTGTACTGTTTCTTGTCAATCTACAGAAAAAATTATCTAATGACCCCAAGTAAAACCTTCTATGAAAAAGGAAATAAGCATGTTCTCAAGAATCATTTGTGATTTTTTCAAAGTTTCATCGTACCTAGGCAAATCATATGGGATACTATTACTTAAATATTTTTGATCCATGAAAAATGGCAATTCCATATGATTCAAACTAATGTATCAAGAATTCCAATAACTGAACGGTTCTCTAAGTGGAAAGTACCAGTTTAAGATTTAAACATTTCTAAATGATGGCGATATTGGTGAATTGATTATTCTCTGTGTGGGGAAAAACTGACCTCTACAGCCAAATGAAGAGTTTTACGAGTTTTACTGATACTAAAAGGATGAAGTAATAGATGAGCTAATGCACAACCTCTTTACATAGTACTACACATCAGATCCTGTCGAAGTGAGTTCTTAATGGAACTATTACATCTACTACATCTTTAGAGGAAAGAGTTAAGTTTAAAGAGTGAGGGCTAGTTTCCTACTCCATAAAATAAGGTCGGTCTTCTTCCCAAAAGTTAGGTTTATCACTCAATTATTATGGCAAGTAATATAAAACTTACATTTACTTCAGTTTGAAATGCTCAGCAAGAATGTCAAGCTTCTCTCCAATGGCCCCAAAACTTAGGAAGTGTTGTTTCTTACAAGAAAAACCCAGGCTCTAGGGATCCAGATGAGATCTGGTCCACATCTTCCTTTAAACATTCTCAGATTCTCAGATTCTATCTACAGCTTAAAAGCAGAATGCCTTCTGGAAATATGCCCTGATGACTGTGGAGAACCGGCAGCCCTGAAGAGCGCAGGCTGAGGGGACTTTCGCGGCCTCCCCACCCCACCACAGTGCACGAAGCACAGAGTAAGAGCCAACTGTACAGCACAGGGAAGGCAGACAGCCCTTCACGGCTTACACGCTCACGGCTTACACATGATCTCCCGGGTGGCCCAGGGAGGTGGAGAGAATCCTCTGCAGCTGGAAAAAGGATGACTGGCTTCTGCGGGTGAGAGACGCCCCCTTCGCTGACCATGGAATCCACAGGGGTGTCTGGGGCCCAGTGGTCGTGGCTGTGACTGGCCACTAGTGTCAAGATCCACCCTGTCATGACTAGGTCTTTGTTTTGAGAAGAGAGACTCCAACTTACTCTCCGAAATTCAGAGTATCCTAAGGTAAACCTAATCCTTTAGTTTTTCAGAAATAAAATTTAGAAATGGAAAAAGAATCATAAGATGTAAGTAATGCCTCATGGCTATACTTCCAGCCCTGAAGACGAGGTAGAGGAGTAAGGAGACAGTGGGAAAAAGACAGATGGTGCTTTGCTGGGTCCCACTTGACTGTCCGCTTTCTGTGCTTACCAGGGGTTGAGTAAAGAAAGGAAATGTTTGTGATTTCTCTACCTGTGGCCCCTGCTCAGTGGTGGGGTCAAAGGGACTCCCCACTATGCGTCTCTTGGCCCGCTCCACGCTTCTTCTCACAAACTCCTCGTAGATGGACTCCTCCACAAAGATGCGAGACCCCGCAGTGCAGCACTGGCCTTGGTTGAAGAACACGCCCTGGTGAGCCTGCTCCACAGCATAGTCCACTACAAGAGGAAACAGTCACGCTCTCACACTGCTTCACCTGCGGAGGGGCCTGCCCAGAGAGCCGCCTCCCTGCCCTCTCCAAAGCCCCAGGTAAAATGTCGTGCTCACTGCAGAGCACACGAGTAACAGGGCTGAGAACGCCACTTAGTTCTGGTTCTAACGAGACCCTCATGTTACTTGCTATGTTAACTTGGACATCCTCACTTCTTTGAGTCCCTTTTTTCTTCTGTAAAAAAAGGATTGGAGCACGTCATCTGTAACAGGAGTCTCAAACCCCAATATTCAGAGAGGCTGGGCAGATAACGTAATGCTGTGAATCTGCCAGGTAATAAAACAGTGTGATGGAGGCTCAGAAGGAAAACCACTACACTTGGCTGTTGCTGTGCATATATATAAGCCCATGGTTGCCAGATATCCAGTTTTAAGACAGAAATCAATATTTTAATGTGTAGTTTTTTTAAGCACTGTGTAATGTTTTGACATATAAATGTAGTTTTACCCAGCATTTGGCCTGTGACGGCCAATGTGCAACCCTAATCTGTAAGGTCTTGTGACTGTTATTTCCTTCCTTCCTTTTTTTATTGATTCAGAGAAAGGGGAAGAGAGGGAGAATGAGAGGGAGACAGAAACATCGATGTGAGAGAGAAACATGGATCAGTTGCCTCTTGCACACACCCCAACTAGGGACTGAACCTGCAACCCAGGCATGTGCCCTGACTGGGAACTGAACTCCTGGCCTTTCAGTCTGTGGGACGATGCCTAACCAACTGAAACACACCTGCCAGGGTGTGGCTGTTATGTTTAATTAGTATTTTGGTGAACTGAACTATAACAGCAATGCCTTTTTTTTGAAGCTATTAAATTTCCTCTATATTCACATGGAATTGCATAATAGCACACGATAACTTGCATTTTCATCTCTTATACTTCAAGATAGTATTAATAAGTATGGTGTGTGCCAGTTGGTAAATGACTGACTGACTCAATCCATCAACTCAAGTCAATGAGGCGCCTATTCCTCAGGAGGATTTAGCCATAAGAATTCTTATCCCCTTGACAACTAATGTAAAGCTGAAGCTGAACTCTGCATATTCCAAGCTGGGGCCGAAAACCAGGAAATCTGCTTTCTGTTCTCTCCAGTGGTGAAATCAGGGAAGCAGCTCTGCCTGGCAGGATGTGAAGAAGAAAAAGGATGACTGAAAGAGATGTGGGAATTTCATTCCCTGGAAAGTTTTTCAAAACACAGAGACCACACCTGTGCAGAGTGAACGAGACAGTATCCTGCCTGGAGACATGGGGTTTCCTAGGTTACTGTCTCCAGCCTCCCCGAACTCCTACTGCCAAGGCATAATCACCTCCAATTTAGGTCTGTTCATACAGAACTGACCATAGTGTGTGGTCATCCTGACTGAAAGTCATGGGAACAACAGAAAGGAGTTGGAATGACTAAACAGAGAAGGGGGTGTGGGTTTGGGAAAATGTTGGCAGGGCCAGTGAAGTAGAATTTTTTTAACGGTCCACCAAGCACACTTGAGAAGTTTCAGATTTCTTAAATCTAGGCAGGGAGGTTACATTTCAGGTGTTCAGATGCTTAAAGCATTGGTCTTTCCACTTTAGAGCACTCACCAAGACTTCACTCCTTCTACCCTATTCTACAACATCACACAGTTAAAATGGCTCATTAGTGCCTAGAAAACAAACCCTATTCAGTTCCCAATCAATGTGTTCTTTCCCAATATTAAACTGTTCTCCCTTTAGAAGGAAAGGTACATATTCTTCTTCTTGAATGTCCCTTAGTTTCAAAGATCTTTTTCTTAGCATCCTGTCAAAAGTGGAGATATGAGAGAGTGCCAAAGGACAGTGTGCTGGATCATGTGTGAGACTTGTGGTTGACTTACAATCGGCATCTGCAAAAATAATATTGGGGCTTTTCCCTCCAAGTTCCAGAGTTACTCGCTTCAAATTGCTTCTTCCAGCTGCTTCTTGGATAAGCTTTCCAACCTGAAAGGAAATGGAGAGAGGTTTTGCCCAACGTGCAGCTGAGATGGTCAGTGGCCAGAGCCAGTTCTCGGCGACAGCGGTGTGCAGCAGTAATGCACCCTGCAAAGCAAACCCACCTACTGGATGACACGGGAACAGCTCCTGTGGTCCACTTGTGTGGACAAGATATAAGTCATTGCCTCAGCAACTAGGAGTGCTGTTAGCTCCTTCAGAGACTGCCTCAGCTAAAAAGAGCTCTCTTGTCCAAGGAGAGACCCTCCTCTGGGTATCTCGCATCTGCCCGCTGATGGTGGCAGGGGTATCAAGGCTATGTATGCTCTGCCAGGCCACGTGGGTTCAGCTGAGGCCATCAGGCCTGTATTGCAGCTCGACTTCTCGTGTCCATTCCCCTTCAGCAGGGAAACCTAGTGAATGATCTGCACACCAAAGGCATTGCATGGACTTCTCCTGGAGAACTTGACCGCTAACCGGGTGCTGGTCCACTGGAGGGCAGAGGCCATTTTATGGAAAATGCTGAGCCACTGTGCAGTCCAGTTAGGCAGTTTGCTCTTGAGATGAAAAGTGCTACTTGTGCCTGAATCCTACCAAACGTTAAGTATTTTAAAAGTCCAGTAAATAAAAATGTTGAATTCCTTCAGCCCCTGTTGAGATCCTCCAGTAGGTCTAATAATTCTTCAGGCAATATAGAGTCGTGGTTAAGAGAAAAGGCTCTGGAGCCTGATTTTTTTTTTTAACTGATTCTATCACTTACTGTTTCACCTTGAGAAATTTATTTAGCTTCTCTGAGCCTCCATATTCCCTCCTGTAAATGAAGCTAAAAATAGTATCCACCTCAGTATTTAGCTGTCCTGAGGATTGAGTGATTTAAGATATATGGCCCTTATAACCAGACCTAGAATACAGTAAGTGACTACACATATCAACCACATGCAGGTGTGAGAAGCTGGTGCCCCTCCTCCCCCACCTGCCATGCAGAGAAAGGGAGGTGATGGTGAGGAGAGGCATCAGGACCTTCCATAGCAGGTCTCGTCTTGCATCTCCAAATGTCTATGCACACCAACTGTTTCAGGAGACACCGGGGAAACTGGTTCTCTGACTTTCCTCCAGTCTCCAGTGCTACTCATTAGCTGGATTAACTGCTTTGTGTTTTTATTATAACTCTACATCATGGCCAAAAATTTTAGAAAATATACTCTCATTCTGAGGAAACCCAACCTAGAGGTGAAATTAGAGTCTCTGAGTTTTCAGGACAATGTTATTTACCAAGGGGCTGAGAAACACTAACATCTGACCTTAAAGATGAATGGGAAGATGCCAACCCACCAGCCACATTGCCCCCTTCCTGCCTTGCCAGCTCCTCTCTATCACAAGGAAAACTCCCTATGAAGACGGGCTAGCAAAGGCCCTATTCTCAAACATGCTCTCTCTCCTTCAAGAAAAAAAAATACATGAACACAAAGGAAAGGAGAATCTGGCCCTCTGTTCTGCCAAGAGAATGTCAGCCAGGTGAGAATTATGACTGTAGCCTGAGTCCCGTAGCGACTGGCACCTATAGGCAGCTGGGGCAACAGCACCATGGCACATCCCCAAGAAAGCTGTGTCTATGACCACCTGTTCTGAGGAATCTTAGTGTGTGTGTGGCACTCTCTGCCCTGAGAAAACCACAGTAATTGATGTTCTGGCCAAGATGGAGGTGTAGGTAGATACACTATGCTTCCTTGCGCAACCAAAGAAGGACAACAACAAATTTGAAAACAAAAAACAACCAGAACAGCCAGAAAATCAAACTGTATGGAAGTCCAACAACCAAGGAGTTAAAGAAGAAACATTCATTCAGACTTGGAGGGGTGGAGATGGGCAGCCAGGGTGGAAAGAACTCCTGGCATGGCAGCAGCTAGAGGACTGGGCGGGTAAGGTGGCGGTTGGAGGACTGGGTTGTCACACATTTGTGTGCAGATAAACTGGGAGGAACAACTGAGGAGTGAGATAGACCATGCAACCAAGGGTTCTAGCACAGGGAAATATAGCCTTAAAACTGTGTTGCAGCAGGAGAAACTCCCAGCCTCACAGGAGAGTTCTTTGGAGAGACCCACAGGGTCCTAGAACAAACCCACTCACCTGGGAATCAGCACCAGAAGGGCTCAATTTACTTGTGGGGAGCAGAGGAAATGACTGAAAGCCAGCAAAGAGCCAAGCAAGTGGCATTGTTCCCTATCAGACCCCTCCCCCACATACAGCCCCACAACCCAGCAATGTGGGTAACCCTGCCCTGGTGAATACCTAAGCCTCTATCTGCCCCTTAATACATAATAGGTGCACCAAGACAAAAAAAATGACCCAAATGAAAGAACAGATCAAAGCTCCAGAAAAAATACAACTAAGTGATGAAAGACAGTTAACCTATCAGATGCAGAGTTTGAAACACTGGTAATCAGGATGCTTACTGAATTGGTTGAATATGGTTGCGAATTAGAGGAAAAAATGAAGGCTATGAACACTGAAATAAAGGAAAATACACAGGGAACCAACAGTGAAGGAGGGAAGGAAACCAGGACTCAAATCGACAATTTGGAGCAGAAGGAAGGAAGAAACATTCAACCAGAACAGTATGAAGAAACAAGAATTCAAAAAAATGAGGAGAGGCTTAGGAACCTCCAGGATAACTTTAAACATTCCAATATCCGAATCATAGGGGTGCCAGAAGGAGAAGAGGAAGAGCAAGAAATTGAAAACTTATTTGAAAAAATAATGAAGGAAAACTTCCCCAACCTGGCAAAGGAAACAGACTTCCAGGAAGTCCAGGAAGTTCAGAGAATCACAAAGAAGTTGGGCTCAAGGAAGCACACATGAAGGCACATCATAATTACATTACCTGAGATTAAAGACAAGGAGAGAATCTTAAAAGCAGCAAGAGAAAAGGAGACAGTTACCTACAAAGGAGTTCCCATAAGACCATCAGCTTATTTCTTGAAAGAAACCTTACAGGCAAGAAGGGGCTGGAAAGAAATATTCAAAGTCATGAAAAGCAAGGACCTACAACCAAGATTACTGGATCCAGCAAAGCTATCATTTAGAATGGGAGGGCAGATAAAATGCTTCTCACATAAGGTCAAGTTTAAGGAGTTCATCATCACCAAGCCCTTATTATATGAAATGTTGAAGAGACTTATCTAAGAAAAAGAAGGTGATCATAATATGAACAGTAAAATGACAACAAACACACAACTATCAACGATCAAACCTAAAAAACAAAAATGAACTAAGCAAACAACTAGAACAATAACAGAACCATAGAAACATAGAATCATATGGAGGGTTATCAGCAGGGACAAGGAAGGGGAGAATGGGGGAAAAGGTACAGGGAATAAGAAGCATAAATGGTGAGTACAAAATAGATGGTAGGGGGGTGGTTAAGAATAGTATAGGAAATGTAGACGCCAAAGAATTTATATGTACGACCCATGGACATGAACTAAGTGGGGGGAGTGCGGGCGGGCGGGTAAGGGAGAGAAATAAAGGGGATAAAAATGGGACAACTCTAATAACATAATCAATAAAATCTATTTTTAAAAAATTGATGGGGACTCATTTTAAAGTCTAGCAAGATAAGTGCTTTCTCAAAGGTGATAATCTCTGGAAGTCCTGAACATCATGATTCATTGTATTAAAACACTAGCATTTATTGAGTTGGTCTGTATCAGACATTTACATGCATTCACTCATTTAAGGCTCTCAAAAACCATAAAAAGTAGGTACTATCTCATTTTAAAGGTGAGCAAACTCAAGCATTAGAAGTCAATGGATGTTAGCAGGTTACCCAGCTGGTTCTGGGCAGAACCTGTCAGACTCTGTGCAGGCTGAACTGAGAACACAGTGTGAGCTCACTCCCTCTCCTCCCCTCCCTTCCTCCCAACATTCTCCCCTTGGTGCCTTCCTTTCTGCACATACTGAACATCTGATGTGTATGTCATACCACCAACACCTCATCCTTGAACTCCAAATTAATTTCAAAGTGAGTAGAAATATCACCTTTTGTAGACACAAATGATGATCACAAATCAGTTAAAAACTTACATTCTGTCTTCAGATTGAAATTTAAAAAATAAGCAGAAGCAAGAAGAAATCATGGATTTTATACATTGCAAAATGTGCAAACATTGAATATATGTTTGGAGTTGGTAAAGAGAGTGTTGGCCCAGCTGGCACTGTATTTCTGTTAGCCCTACCCCCGACCTTCCGCAAACCCTCTATGGGTTGGTATGTATATCCACTAGGAATGCTGTCCAGTGATTATTTTCATGGCTACAGTAATGATACAAAAATCTTGCTCAGTCTGTGGTCATCAGGGAAGAATACTTAAGAATAATTTTCCCGGTGTCAGTGCTTTGCCAGCCTTTCCTTAGAAACCAAATTTGTGCTAAACACTGCAAGGTAAATCTCACACAAACAATGAATGCCTTTTCTTTTCATCTTTGGAAGAAGGTCAAGTTGTACCCAGTCTCGAGAAAGAATTGGATGTGTTAGGTGATGGGAGAACCACTTCCATCTGGAGTGGCCTCAAGACAGGATACCCTGAAAAACCTGATTTCACCAATCTCCTTCAGTCAACACACACTCCTGGTCTCCCTACTGTGTGCCAGGCACAATTTGGGCACAGTCCCTTAGTGACAAGGAACTCACAGCTAAGAGGACTCCCACGTAGACCCAGCAGGTGCTCAGTAAGTGCAGTTTTGCAGTGTGCTTAGAGGAAAATATGGGTCTGATTTAATATTAGATCTAAACAGATGAAATTATGGTCTGTAGCACTTCGTTATGACCCAGAGTCAGACCACTCTAGGCCCTACCCACTAAATGGGGCTAGGAGGCAACAATCTTCATTAATTATGGGATCAGGCATTGTGTGCCTTCCCATGACATTCTCAGTTTCCAGGTCAGACTCTCTTTGGAGAATATATTACTACTCATGAATTCTCCCTGCCAGTGGAGCGAGGTTAACTGACCCCAAACAGGAGGCATACCTCATTATCATGATCATGAGGGGGAGAGGCGATGGGAAGGAGAGCAGATGCAACTCCAAGGTAAGTAACTCTTAATAGGCAAGGGTAATGATTAAAAACAATGAGTTCTAGTGAGAAATGACTCCGTGTCTGCTTATAAAACATGAAAAGTCCCGTGCAAACCAACTTAAACTATCATTTATATGAATACCATGTGAAGGGGTCCCAAATTAAAACCTACAGGGTCAAGAAGTCTAAGAACAAACAAAATACAGACATTGAACAATGGCCTGGGATTCACTGAGCCATCTTAAATGGAAAAGTAATAGGTGGGGTTTCTTGGGGACAGGTGCTACACTGGTCATACTGAACCTGTTAATACAGTACATGGTTAGAAGGTGAAAGTGCCTACTTAGATGAATAAGGCTGCAAGGATGTTCACATCTTCTGCGTGGTTACAAGTCAACAGGGATGGACTTAATAAAACCAAGCCCTATTCTGATCAAACAAGTGATCTGTAAGATAAAACACATAAACATATACTTTGGGAAACATACTATAGATTAAACAGATTAATATAGATTATAGGTGAATATATAGGTGAATATAGAAACAGGTGAATATAGATTAAAGAGAATATAGAGACCAAATTTTGAGTTCAACATTATCTTTTTTTGCCCAATCAGCAAAGATTTCACAATATACTCTTATACCCTCTGCCCTATCTCTGACAACCTGGCTAATTATAACCATGCTCAGGTTTATAGACTATCGTTTGGCCCATAGGATTCAAAAGACCGAGGCACTATAAACTCTGGCTTGGCTCTTAACCCATAACCCATCTTCAGTTTGGGACAGCTACTTCAGCTCCTTGGGCCTCCGTTTCTTCATCTGATCAACAAAGGCACCAGCCAAGCAGTTCATCTGTCCGTTAGGTCTCCCATTTGTTGGAGTTAAACAAGGGCACAAGGGGCTCCTGGCGGCCCTGCTCACTCTGAGAGTCAGTCCACAATTCTGCATCTTCTAGTCTCATAGAGCGGAAGTAGTTTTTCATAGAAGCACCGCAGCTGCACTGAATGGTAGAAAAATCTGATCTTTTTTTAGTTTTTCACATACAGATCATCATGAAAAAGTGACAGTGTTCCTATCATGTGGTTTCCTAACTTTGCACTCCCTGCAGAGTCTCTCAGCTGTGACTATGTACCCCAAACAGGCAAGGGCAGGGAACTGGGGCTCCCCCACATATCACAGAACTGGGCTAATTCTCAGCAGGAATGTTGGCACAGATCAACTCTGACTCCCATCCTGGTTTTGAATAGTCTTCAAGATTGATATCAGGAGTATCCCTGGACAAGCCAGAATGTACCGGGATTGTGCTCATGGCAATGCAACAGGGTAGAAAAGCAACTTGGCGCTTTGCGTGGAAAGTAATTGGTTGCACAGGATTAAAGCGAACACTGACCGCTTTCCACGCCCTGTATTCAAGGCTGTTTCCGCTGAACAGAGATTCTAAAGTGGGGTAAAATTTTTCTTTTTATTAATTAACTACCCATACTGGGATGAATTTCCTCTCAAAGATATTTCTTTTTCTTGATTAGTTAATTGCATACATTAGGGTGAATTCCATCCCAGAGATATTCCACCTTTTTTTAAAATAGAAAAATCTCTAGTCGAGATCTCAATAAACTGGTTGAAGATGCCTGCTTTCTGCAATATATTCTCATTTCTTAAACCCCAAACAGATTGACTCTATGCTTCTACCTTCCTCTCCTTTTTTAATTTTCATTGTTGTGCTCACTGCTTCCCACTATGACGGAAAGAGAAATGCCAAACATGTGTTATCGGATATTGCTTGTCTCTCTGAAATACTCAGCAGTAACAGTCCAAATCAATCTGTTCAGATATCCACCAGAAAGTAACAGGACCACAGCATCTATGTAGGTCCTTTAAGTGGGAACCACAATTTCAAAACTTTACTGTGAAATTCAGATTATGAAAACCAAAACAGCCACTAATTACATTTCCAGCCTCTTTCCTACTATTCCCACCGCCACATACCCATCACTCCAGCCACACAAATCCTCTGGCCCCTCCTAGAATATGCTGGTCTTTGCAAAAGCTGTTTCATCTGAAACGCCTTTTCTCCTCTCGTTTACTTGATAAACTGATTTTTTTCAGACCTACCTCGCCTGAAAAGCTGGCTTTCCAGACCCGCCCTCCCCGCAGGGTTTGGTATTCCGCTCCACTGGCTGACCCCACATAACTGACACACTGTTTTTGTTTAGCAGCTGTCTTCCCCTGCAGGCTGAATCTGTGGGCAGAGAGACTACACACACACACGGTTTTCAACAGCATTTGATGAGTCCGTGGGCCTGAACAGGACAGCTGCTCCTGAGGTCTCTGGAAGTCAGAGAACAAGAAGTCGTCAGAGAAGCAGATGGGAGAGATTGGAACACAGGACGCTACTTCCAAGGCTTAGCTTTGCCACAACTAGCAGCATGGTTTTTAGCTTTCCTCTTCTTCCTTTGGCATAAATGTCTGCATCGTTAATGAAGGCATGGCGTTGTGGTTCTGATTCCACATTGAGTTCCCACGCACTTAAAAGCTTTTTCCATGTCTGGACTGTACACAGAGATTCTGATCTTTGTCTGGAGTGGGGTACTCAGGTGTGGGTATTATTTTTTAATTCCCAAGGACATTTCAATGTGCTGCTAGGGTTAAGACCCATAACATTAAAGACTCTTTAAGGGCATTTCTCTCACGCTGTCTCTAACCTTTCATTGTTGGTTCTATTTTCTAACTGTTTGATGTGATCATTTATTGAGCACCAATTGCCTGCTGCCTGTTCTCACAAACATTATATAATCTTCATGATAACCTTGTGAGGCAAGAATCATTACTTCATTTTAGAGCTGAAAAAAACCAAAACAAAACAAACAAACCACAACTCAGAGAGGTCAAGAAATGACTTGCTGACAGGCACCCAGAGAGTGTCAGAGCCAGGACCCCGAGGGCCCACACCAAGCCTAGGGCTCTTCGCCCCACGGCTGCTTCCCTCTGAGGTTCCCACTCCTTTCTCCAGATGTTCTCCTGGAGGCTAGGTCCCCTCCCCCGCGATTAGAATTCTGATGGCTAAACACACTACCCACAACTAACAGCTACTCTAGATCTACTGCCCTGTATACTTAGCCATTCTTTTGTTACATATGACTCTTCCTATTTCAGATAAATGTTTAAGATCAAGTTTAGATTTTTTCCAAGAAGCCTGGTGAGTAATACTCAAGTCAAAGCTACTTCATGAGAGTCCCACCAACTAGGGGAACTACAGCGTGGGCGTCTTAGGGCTCTGAGGAGAGAAAACTACACACGATCAAGGAATCTCAGCTAGCAGGCAGAGACTACAGCATACTTTCTCTTATTCTTCACGACTCAAGTTTAGATTGCAGTATTAAAAGAAATCTAATGATTTAAAAACTGTACATCCAATGGTACTGACACATCAAACTGGCATATTTGCTTCAAAAGCTGGATATTTAATAGCGAGCTCATACAACCTTAGAAAGAGGCCCATTCGCTGTTTTAAAGAAGTAGCTAAAGCTGCAGCACACCGCTTCCCCACCGGCACAGAGCGACAGGCTGCACAGAGGAGGGACTGACCTGGTTCATTACTCAAGCAGCAGAGAGGGCGTCCGTACCATGCACTTCGGAAATGAAAGGAGAACCCCAGCTGCGTAAATTAGAATCAGTGATAATACAGCTGTTGGCTACAAACATTTGTTTGGCACGAATCAATCTGGACTCTCCCGTAGTTTGCTTTGATGGTCTCTCTACAATCTTGTTGACTAATGATGAAATCATGGTTTGCTCATCTAACTGAAGAAAGAAAACACCATACAAAGCAAAATGCAAACTGTTCTCCAATATCTCACTGAGGCTGTTTATTGACTCTGTGTTTGTTAGAGCCCTTTCATATCCACTTATTAAATATTTACATGTATTGCCCATGCATTTAGCTGCATAAGGAGAAATTAGCTCTATCTTTAATCTGAGCAACTTTGTTTGCTTTGTAAAGGCCTTTTGCTAAAGTCAATGGAAAGCAGCCACCCGCAATAAGCTTCTTGTTGCCGACTCACAGACATTGTGTGTTGTATCAATAGGTCCCCTTCCCCCAGAGTAATCATAACAGGGGCCATGTTTAAACCTATACTTAAGTGACATGTTCCCTCCGAAAACATCGATACAATTTCCCAAGTAGCCTACAAAATTAAGAAAGGACAGATGGATAAAGAAGTAAAAAAATATAAGCTGAAAAGGGGTTTGAGGATCACGTGATCATTTGATTTGCTTGTGGAAGTTATCCCTCTGACACCATTTATATGGATAATTATGGGTTGGCTTTCACATTCTAGACAAATGTTTCTCCCTTGGGTCTCCTATTGTTTGTCAGTGATATCGTTCCAGAGAAGAAACTGAGAGATATTCCAGAGGCCATAGGATTGGTTCTCATCCCAGTGAATGTAAGCCTCTCCAGAGGGAGAAATATCAAATGCAGACTCTGTCAGAAAAATTGAGCTGAAAGTTCCTCTCTTCACACTGCTCTAAGCTACCTCACCATGTGGATAATCCTAATAGCAAAACACTTCATAGGACCACCTTCCACCTCATTCTCTTGGTCAAATTTTCTCTTTTCTCTCTTTCTCTAAGTTTCCCCATTTAATATCTGCATCTTTGAAGATTTCACATTTAGTTTGTACTGTTCTTCTTATGAAGATAAAAATTCCTACATTATATTATATAAAGCTACAGTGAAATAACATTATACACTTATTAGAATAGCTAAAATTAAAGATCAACCATACCAGATGCTGGCAAGCGTGTGAAGGAGCTGGGAGTCTTATACATCGCTGCTATTAATGTAAGCTGGTATACTCACTTTGGAAAACAATTTGGCAGTTTCTTAACCTAATATGATCAGCCCTTTCATTCCTAGATATTTACCCATGCGAAAAGGACATACACACAAAAATTTGTGCATGAAATATTCTTAGGAGCTTCTATTTGTAGTAGTCCCAACCTGGAAACAACCTGAATGTCCACCAACAGGTTATTGGATAAACAAATTGCGATATCGCCATAAAATGGAATGCTACCAAGCAAAGAAAGAAATGAAGGAATGAAGCATTAATGTACACAACAGCATGGACAGATCTTAAAATAGTAGTATAAATAAAATGATTGAATAATTAAATTTTGAAATAATTACAGCTAAAAAGGAAAGAGAACAAGTGAAGAGGGGGAAAAGAAACAAAGAAAAGCAAAAGGTGGTGAAGATAAAGAACACATCAGAGGCCAATAAAATGAGATATGATTGAACTAAGGAGGAGGCAACATTTGAGAGTATGAATCTAAATAAGAATAAAGTGTTGTACTCATTGTAGAAGTTAGCCAGTTATCATTTATCTGCACAGAAGGTGGGACAGAATCACTGAGCTAAGGACTCACTGGGTAGGTGGGAAGGGGGGTCATTTCTGGCAGGAGAAATGGCATTTGCAAAGTCAAAGAACTGTGAGAGGGGGTTGGCAAGCAGTCTGGTAAGGCTAAAGAGCAGGAGAGGGCGCAAGGCAAGGTCATGAATCGGCTTGTCTGTTGCCTTGAGGAGTTTGCACATCCAGGTAGTGATATCTGCTCTGCAGTTAGTCATAGAAGTCAGAGCTCAAAAGAGGGGCTAATAATGACAGGTGAGCTATTTCAGGGAATTATTCTAAATGAAATATTAGTGTTGACTTAATTGATTACTTTCATATTGGTAAATAAAAAATCAAATGGATCGGTTAGGTTACTTCAGGTGGAAAATCTTCTAGACTGACAGTTTTATACAGAAGAGAGTTGGAAGGAAAAATAGTAGTTAATTTGTTCAGAAACCAATAGTTAGACAGAAATAAACTTTGGACCTTGTCTTAGGAATAGTGCTTTTATGCAGATAAGAGCTAAGTGACCAAAAATTGCTTATAGGAAGAAAATCTCACCAGCTAAGCCTGGAAGATAAAATTTTCTGCAAATTCATCAGAATTTTCTACAAATCTCTGTCCTTCATTGAACAGCCCCTCCACATACTAGTCCTGAGGACATCATGGTGCCGTGCAGTAGCATTAGATATATGCTAAACCTACGAAATCCTATGAGGAGCACAGCATGCCTGGAGCATAGAAGAAGTAGAGAAGAAAGGGAGGAGTAAGTCCATGAAGAACTCAGTTCTATTTACCAAGAATCAGCTCTGTGCTCATACGCTGAGGGAAGCCCTGAGTTGTTTCATTTGTAAATTAACGAGTGACTTAAGGATATCTTCACCAGTGCTCAGCACACAGTAGGAAATCAATGGGATGAAACAGGAATCTTAGTTCTAAGAGGATCAAAGTCTTCTCTCTTTCGGAGCCAGCGAGCCTGTGAGTGCCCTTCTGGGCTATTGAGCTGCTCCAGTACACAAGGGGCAGGGACGTGGGAAAATGTAATCAACGACACACAGACTGGAAAGTGGCAAAGGAACCGCTTATTCGTGAGGTGTGGCTTGTTTAGAAATAAGTCTTAGAACTTTACAATTGCACTGTGTGAGTCAGAGCCTCTATGTGAGAAATACGGTCAAAGCAGAACAGCTCACATGGCTCCCTATGTTCAGTCGGCTGTTTTTCCAGATCACCAATACTCTATGTACAGTTTCATAGTATGTCTGAACTTTGGGAAATATTTGTACACCTTTAATAAAATACTGGTATTTTTTCTTGTTTCTTTGTTGAGTGGTTTAAGGATGTAGGGAATGCTTTGGAGCATGTCCTCACTTTGCTAAACTGATTTTGAATTAATTTCTTTTTTTCCTTCAGGTGCTTAGGAGAGAGATTACTGCTAGAATGGGAACTACAGACACAGCAGAAAATATGAGTGGCATCTGTCAGTTTTCATTTTATTTTAGCACATGATAATAAACTTAGAGCTGTAGTTTTTTTCCTTAAATGGGCCTGGAAACATGGTCCGGAGTGTGACTCAACTACTTAAATTGTAAATAAACTAGTGATTCTTGAATGTTAATGAACACAACAATCACCAGAAAACCTTAATAAAATCAGAATTCCTGGACCCCATTTCCAAATGTTCTGAGAAGATCCTGGGTGAATGCTAAGAAATCTGCATTTAAATAAGCCTCCCTCACCAGCTCCACCCCCTCTCTATCACCATAGGTGAGGTAGTCCTTGAACAACTATGGGAAAACAATGGTAACTACATTACACTTTACCGCAAAGGAGTATCTCCCCATGCGGGAATTCAGTTCTGGCAAACTCAGTGGAAGGAGCGGCCCCCAGTCTAGGCCGTAGCAGAATCATAATCGAGTTCCTTAATAGCTACAGAATGTCCTCATCCAGCACCATCTCTAAACCCAGCACTCTGTACCACTTAAAGAAAAGGGTTCCAAATCAATTTATCCAAGCAAGCACCCGGGCAATCTTCCAAAAAGTGAAAGAGAAGAGCAAAAACAGAAACAAAAAAACCCAAACATTTACTAGAAGACAGAAATATTTGTAAAATATTTATAAAAGCTATAAAACAAACAAAAGGAAAGTAAACTGCCAGAGGCAGGCAGGAATTAGTTTTTGATAGACATATTCTTTACAAATGGAAGTTTCAAATTCAGCTAATATTTACTGAGTTTTTACAATGTGCCAAGCAATAGAACTGGAACTTTCAAATACATTACTTCAATTAATCCACGAATAATCCCATAAGTACTTATTCAGAGCCCCTCTTAATGGATGAAGAAATGAGATTGGAAAAATTAAATAATTTGCCAAGGTCACGCAGCAGGAGAGGTATGTTTGATCCAAGGTCAGTTAAATCCAGCCCCCTTCTATTATTACACCACACTTTCCTAAGCATAAACTGTTCTATAAATTTCATTTAAAAATAAATAAAAAACAATGACAGCTAATGTTTATTGACACTTTGCTAAGAACCAGACCCTGTTCTAAACACTTCAGATATTCATCCTCAAGCTTATTTCATCCTCACAATCCATGAATTAGGTATAATCACCCCTTATCTACAGACAGAAAAGCTGAAGGCTAGAAAAATTAAATATTAATAACATGTACAGTGAACAACTCCACATAATTATTGTAGAGGTTTGAATTATGTCTAATGTTCTGACATTGATATGACATATTTAATCTGGATTGCTTTTAGTATGATTTGAAGATGGTGTTTGAAATTTCTTATTGAAAAAGTGATGATTTCCTCTAGTTTTGTTTTTTTTTTTTTACATAGAAGAGTATGGTGTGATG
Organism: Micronycteris hirsuta; assembly: GCA_004026765.1. Lineage (NCBI taxonomy): Eukaryota > Metazoa > Chordata > Mammalia > Chiroptera > Phyllostomidae > Micronycteris > Micronycteris hirsuta. The sequence continues at coordinate 47,563 of PVJI01002389.1, forward strand.
CAGCATTCTTTTAAGCTTTCATTTTAGCAAAAAAAATGAGGAGCACTTTATTTTTCTTTAATAGCCTCTAAATAAAGGATTAAAAGAAATTTAAGCTGAACTACATTAACGCTCTTAGCTTCCTAAATTCATTAAAATTCTATGAGGTCTTTGTTGATCATTAGATTGATTACTAACTATTCAGCTCCATTATGATAAGCCACTTGTAGATGAAAATTAACTTGGCCTGAATGTAGATGAGAGTAATACAAATTTGAGGATTAGAAAATGATTTAAAAGACAGCTATAGGGGAAAACCTGACATTTCACCTAAGTTTTGCACACTTTCATGTCCCTTAAATATTAAATACTTTCACTACAACACTGGAATCATGTTTTTAGCTGTCATTGAACATCTGGTGTCCAGTGCTGGCTCAATCTACCAAGTGTGTGAGGTACTAGGAAATCAGACACACATTGACTCCTCAACATGCCCCATCTGTCATGATTTAGGTCCTCAAGGCTTTTTTTTTTTTTCCCAACCTCTGTAAGGCTTTTTACTTTCAGAAGAAATTTTTAAGAATACACACTGTGTTAGTATCCAATCTACAGCTCTGGAATTAAAATGCCTGTTAAATGTGGAGCTGCCTGAAATGACAAAAAATGAAAACTGCATTTGTTATTGAGAGGCAACAGTGAAACCTAATCTCCCATTCCAGCTAAGTATGTATCCAGCTTTTTGAAAGCACTGGTCCTTAATATCAGACAAGGGAAATGATTCTGAGAATTGAGCGGTACCAGTATTTGTTGATTACCTGCCAATATCAAGCAACACATTACTCACAAGGGGCCCCCGCTGGGGTTCCTCCAAGTCCTTTTTGCACTTTGGTTCCCACATCTCTACGATTTCATCTTCTCCGAAGAGAAAAAGAAACAGATCTACATTTTCCCACTTGTGAGTATTAACAACTGTAGAATTAAGGTGCAGAATTATCTTTTTCCTAAATATTGTTATCTTTGCATGAAGTAGCTTTTCATTTAAATTTAAATATCTTCAGCTAGCAATGCCTCTCCTTAATGCACAGACACATTTGAAAAGCATGTTGAGCAAGAGAATTTTTGTTTTAGCCTTGATCTTAGAAAACATTTTCAAAATCAGGAAATTTTTACGTAAAGTGGTGCAAAACTATTTTTCTCTTCCTTCACACTCCCATACACACTACACAATATTAGCAATAGTTAGTGTTCACAGTAACTAATATTCAATCACCTGGGTTAGGACTGAATTACACAAGTTCTCTAAGGTCTAGCATAGTATTTGATATTTAATAAGTACTCAATAATGTTTGTGAAATTGACTTTAGATAGCTTAGGTTTAAAACTTTAGGTCCTATATTGCAGAATATCAGATGGAAGCATAACATATCAATTAAGATTTAAAGATGCTAAAGATGCAATTTAAAGTAAATTTTAGGGAAAAAAAGGGGGAAAATTGGGTTAAAACAGTAACCCTTCAGAACTGATACTTGTGGCCATGTTTTGAACACACACATTCTACTGAGAGACTATCCTTCCTAAGTACCCACTTTGCCATGTGATTCTTGGTTTTTAATGGCTTCCTCCTCCTCGGGGAGGGTGTGCAGCCTCTTCTCCAGAGAGGCAGTGCAGCACTGTGATTTGGAGTAAAGGCTCTGGATGTGACTCTCTCAGACCTACAATTTACTGCATGTGACCACGGGCTAGTAATTGAACCTCTCCCAGCCACACCTGGCTCACCTGTGAAGATGTAGTGAGATGATATATGCAAAGCACTTAACAGGTATTTGGCATGCAGTAAGTGCTCAATCAATATTGGCTATTAATAACCACAATTAAAGCCTTAAATGCTGTTTAAAAATCTATTTTAATAGCTTTATTGAGATATAATTCATATACCATAAAAGCCCCTTCTACATATACAATTCAGTGGTTTCTAGTATATCCAGAGAGCTATGTGACAGACCATCACTGTTACTGCAATCCAATTCCAGAACATTTCATCACTCCAAAAATAAACTCCATTATCTATTAGCAGTCATTCCCGTTCTCCCCTCCTTTCAGCCCCAGGCAACCACTACTGTCTTTCTGTCTATAAATTTGCCTATTCTGGACATTTTATATAAATAGGATGGTACAATATGTGGTCTTTTATGACTAGTTTCTTTCATTTAGCATATTTTTAAGGTTCATCTATGTTGCAGAATGTATGAGTACTTCATTACTTTTTTTATAGCTGATTAATATCCTAATGTATGGGTATAGATATACTACAATCTGCTTATCAACTATCATTTGATAGACATGTGGGGTGTTTGTACTTTTTGGCAATTAAGAATAACATTTCCGTAAGTTTCTGTGTGGCATTAAGATTTTGTCAAATGCTTTTTTCTGTGTATGGAGATGGCTGTGTGATTTTTGTCCTTTATTCTACCAATATGGAGTATTACATTGATTTCTGGATGTTAAACCAACATCGTATTCTTGGGATAAATATCACTTGGTCATGGGGTACAATCCTTTTTATATGTCACTGAATTCTGTTTGCTGGTATTTTTGTGTCTATAATTAATACAGGACATTGACATAAAATTTTCATGTAATATCTTTGTTGAGAAGGTCTCTATACTTTGACTTTAATTTTTTAACCAAAGATTCTTTTCAAAGGCTTGACTTACAGCATCTCACTTTCAAGTACATCTGCCTCCCCATTCCCTTCCCAACACTCACTCTATCCTACTAAGAGCTTCTATACTCTCCAGCCTCTAGTTGTTTACTAATACTGCTCCTTTCCCCTCAATTCACTCTACATATCCCTATGGTATGGTACTTATATCAAATCCTTTTTTCTCTTCAAGCCTTGAAGGACCATCCAATCCCCAGAAGCCTCTCCCTTTCTGGGGTGCTGGTGTCATACTACAAACTAACACTTGGTTATTGCTTACAGTGTACAAAACTCATCTTTCATTTAATTCTCACAACCCTGAGAAATCTATGTACTTACTATAAGCCAATTTTGTACAGAATTAAGTGACTTGCCCATAATTTTGTAGCTACAAAGTGAAAGATATTAAACCTTAAGCTTTTGGTGGCAGGAAAAAAGAAGAAAAGTGCTCCATTTGATGTATCATCTTCTGGCTCTGAGATTAAGCGTTTATTTCTCAAATTCAGTCTTTCCTCCATGTAGCTAACAAATATTTGTAAAGCATGTTGACTACACAGCCTATACTACTTGAGGTAGTGAAAAATAAAAGTTATTTTATTTTTATATTATCTTTATTGTATTTTTTTCCATTACTGTTTATTCTCCCTATACCTTCTTCCACCTCCACCCACCCCACTACACCCTGCAAGGGACTAAAGTATTTTAAAGTATTCTATACCAAACAAACCAAAGACTTTTCTGAATCTAAATATCTTTAGAGTTGTAGTCTTAAGACTTTAATTATATGAACTGAAGTAAATAAATTTGTAACCTTATTGACTACAATATATCCAATATGAGTCAATGAGGGTAAGTGATTACCTGAAACCTAGAGGAAGAAATCAAAGAACAATATCAAAAGAAATAAAACAATGCAATAGGTCTTCTGCTTCTGGTCATTGTGGAGTAACTGGTACTGGACTTTCCCTTTCACTGTGAACAACTGGAAAAGTAGATAAATTTCTTTCTTCAAATGGGACATCAAGCAGTATGGGACTGTGATTCCAAGAATAAAGAGAAACAAATGAAGAAAGACACTCTGTCAAAAGACTTTCTAGATTGCACCGTGAGGTAGGTGGCTGAGGTGGCTAAAATGTAAAGAGCTTAGTACCAGTGGGAATGAGGTCCAGATATCTGTGTGGGAGTCCCCTGGAGTCACTGGCTGAAAGCTAAGCAGGGAATACGTAAGGTGAGGCTCTATGACACTAGATAAAAAACAAAGACCAGGACTTCCAGCCAAGGTGGAGGCGTAGGTAGAGTCACTATGCCTCCTCACACAACCAAAAGAAGGACAATAACAAATTTAAAAACAAAAAGCAACCAAAACTGACAGAAAATCAAACTATATGGAAGTCCGACAACCAAGGAGTTAAAGAAGAAACATTCATACAGACCGGTAGAAAAGGCAGAGGTGGGCAGCTGGGCAGAGAGGACATAGGCAAGCCAGAAGCTTGCAGACTGGGCGGTTCCAAAATCAAGTGCAGATAAACTGAGAGGAACAACTGGGGAGTGAGACAGACCTCGCAACCCAGGGTTCCAGTTCGGGGAAATAAAGCCTCAAAGCCTCTGACTGAAAACACCTGTGGGGGTCGAGACGGCAGTGGGAGAAACTCCAAGCCTCATAGGAGAGTTCATTGGAGAAATCCACAGTGTCCTAGAACTACACAAACCACCCACTCAGGGAATCAGCACCAGAAGGTCCCAATTTGATTGTAGGTAGCGGGGGAAGTGACTAAAAACCAGCAGAGAGCAAAGCAATCCACACTGTTCCCTCTCAGACCCCTCCCCCATGCACAGCATCACAACACAGCAACCCTGGCATTCCACCCTGGGGAACATCTAAGGCTCCACCCTTACTAGTTACAGGTACACAGAGACAAAAAAAAATGGCCCAAATGAAAGAACAGATCAAAGCTCCACGAAAAATACAACTAAGTGACAAAGAGATAGCCAACCTATCAAATGCACAGTTCAAAACACTGGTAATTAGGATGCTCACTGAATTGGTTGAATATGGTTGCAAATTAGAGGAAAAAATGAAGGCTAAGAACACTGAAAGGAAAATACACAGGGAGCCAAAAGTGAAGGACGGAAGGAAACTGGGACTCAAATCAATGATTTGGAGCAGAAGGAAGAAAGAAGCATTCAACCAGAACACAATGAAGAAACAATAATTCAAAAAAATGAGGAAAGGTTTAGGAACCTCCAGGACACCTTGAAACATTCCAACATCTGAATCGCAGGGGTACCAGAAAGAGAAGAGGAAGAGCAAGAAATTGAAAACTTGTTTGAAAAAATAATGAAGGAGAACTTCCCCAACCTGGCAAAGGAAATAGACTTTTAGGAAGTCCAGGAAGCTAAGAGAATCCTAAAGAAGTTGGACCTAAGGAGGAACACACCAAGGCATATCATAATTACATTAGCCAAGATTAAAGATAAGGAAAGAATCTTAAAAGCAGCAAGAAGAAAGGAGACAGTTACCTACAAAGGAATTCCCATAAGATCATCAGCTGATTTCTCAAAAGAAACCTTACAGGTAAGAAGGGGCTAGAAAGAAGTATTCAAAGTCATGAAAAGCAAGTACCTACATCCAAGATTACTGGATCCAACAAAGCTATCATTTGGAATGGAAGGGCAGATAAAGTGTTTCCCAGATAAGGTCAAGTTTAAGGAGTTCATCATAATACAGCCCTTATTATATGAAATGTTAAAGGGACTTATCTAAGAAAAAGAAGATAAAAAATATAAACAGTAAAATCATAACAAACTCACAGCTATTAACAACTGAATCTAAAAACAAAAACAAGTACAAAGACAAACTAAGCAAACAACTAGAACAGGAACAGAATCACAGAAGTAGAGATCACATGTAGAGTTATCATCAGGGGAAGGGAGAGAATGGGGGAAAAGGTACAGGGAAAAAGTAGCATAAATGGTAGGTAGAAAATAGACAGGGGGAGGTTAAGAATAGTATAAGAAATGTAGAAGCCAAAGAACTTATATGTATGACCCATGGACATGAACTAAAGGTGGGAATACGGGTGGTAGGAGGTGTACAGGGTGGACTTGAATAAAGGGAGGAAAATGGGAAAACTGCAATTGCATAATCAATAAAATATATTAAAAACAAAAACAAAGACCAGGTAGTCTGTATGCCGAATAATTCCCAAAGCTGATACAGAGCTGGGGGATATTTGAGTTCTGACCAGCAAAAGTAGAAAATACCTTGGGAGCATTCAGTAGAAACACTGGAAGGACCTCAACTTAGTAACCTTAGTAAATTTTTGTGTGTTAGTAAAACATAAACTAGTCCTAACAAAGTTTAAAATTAGGTGTCATAAAGGTCAAGCTGTATTTAACCACTTATTAGGGGGGAAAAACCCAGCACCCTTTAAAGAATAACAAAAAAATCTATTTCTGGTCAAGATGGAGGCATAGGTAGACACACTTTGCCTCTTTGTGCAACCATAGAAAGAATTACAACTAAACTTCAGAACAAATAACACCCAGAACCATCAGAAAAGCAAGCTGTATGGAAGTCCAACAACCAAGGATTTAAAGAAGTCACATTCATCCAGATGGGTAGGAGGGAGGAGTAGTGAAGATGGGTGAGGGGTACAGAAACACGGCTGTGGTGGTAGAACAGAGAATCCCACATTCATTTGTGGTGAATAAAAATTGGGAGGGATGCCTTAGGAACAAGTGATTCCAGCCCTGGGCCAGACTGCACAGCTCAGGGTTCCAGTACTGGGAAGACAAATCTCTATAACTTCTGGCTGTAAAAACCAGTGCGGGGTGGGACAGGGGAAGAAACTGCTAGATTTTCAGAAGACTTGGCTTAAAGGGCTAGCACAAACTTAGAACATACTCAAACCCATCTACTCTGGGACTGACCACCAAGACAATAGCTGGAAGGGTGCCAGTCACATACAAGGAGTGGGTGAAATGACTAGAAATGGAGTAAGTGCTCAGCAAAGCTCCAGAAGCCAAATACCAGTATTGTCCCCTCTCCAAGCCCTCCTACCACACAGAGCCACAAAACAATGAAGCGGGTTGCCCCACCTTGGCAATTTACCTAATCCTCTGCCCCACACAATTTGCAGGTGCCTTTTCTACCGTAGGCCATGCTACTAAGACAGGGAGTCAAAGCAGCTCTACCTAGTACACAGAAACAAACACAGAAAGGCTGCCAAATTGAGGAGACAAAGAAATTACTTAAATGAAAGAATAGAACAAAATCCCAGAAAAATAACTAAATGAAATGGAGATAGCCAACCTATCAGATGCAGAGTTCAAAACACTGGTGATCAAGATGCTCAAAGAACTCACTGAGTACAGCAACAACATAAAGGAAGAAATGAAGGATACACAAAGTGAAATAGAGAAAAATCTACAGAGAACGATCAATGGAAGGGATAAAGCTGGAATTCAAATCAATGATTTGGAAAGTATGGAAGAAATATGCATTCAACCAGAACAGCAAGAAGAAAAAAAAAAACAAGGATAGTACCAACATCCAAATAACAGGGATGCCAGAAGGAGAAGAGAAAGAGCAAGAAACTGAAAAGCTTTTGAAAAAATAATGAAAGAAAACTTTCCTAATCTGGCAAAGGAAATGGGAATACAAGTCCAGGAAGTACAGAGTCCCAAACAAGTTGGACCCAAAGAGGATCACACCAAGACACATCATAATTAAAATGCTAAAAGTTAATGATAAAGAGAAAATCTTAAAAGCAGCAAGAGAAAAACAGAGAGTTACCTACAAAGGAGTTCTCATGAGACTATCAGCTGATTTCTCAAAAGAAAATTTGCAAACAAAAAGGACTGGCAAGAAGTATTCAAAGTGATGAAAAGCAGGGACCTGTAATGTAGATTACTCTATCCAGCAAAGCTATTATCTAGAATGGAAGGGCAGATAAAGTGCTTCCCAGACAAGCTAAAGCTAAAGGAGTTCATCATCACAAAGTCATTATTATATGAAATGTTAAAGGGACTTATTTAAGAAAAAGAAGAAGATCAAAACTATGAACATTAAAATGGCAACAAATTCACACCTATCAACAACTGAATCTAAAGAAACAAAGTAAGCAAACAACCAGAACAGGAACAGAATCATGGATATGGAGATCACATGGAGGGTTATCAGCAAGGAGGGGAAAGAGAGAGAATGGGGAAAAAGATTCGGGGATTAAAAAGCATAATTGTTAGGTACAGAATAGACATGGGAATGTTAAGAATAGCATAGGAAATGGAGAAGCCAAAGAACTTATATGCATGACCCATGGGCATAAACTAAGGGAGGGGGAGATTACTGGAAGGAAGGGGGTGCCAGGAGGAAGGGGACCAAGGGGGGAAAATTGGGACAACTAAATAGCATAATCAATAAAATATATTTTTTAAAAAGAGTAACAATAAAATCCACATGTTCAATAATATAACAGTCACAGTGTACATGGAAAGGAAGAATATATATATGAAGAAAATAATGGTCAAAGTTTTCCAAATTTGATGAAAACTATAAACCTATAAGCTCACAGATTCAAGAATTTCCAATGAATCTCAATTAGTAAAAAACAAACAAAAGAACAAAATTTCACAGAATCATATGATAATGAAATGGTTGAAAACCAGTAAGAGTATCTTAAAAGCAACCAGAGAACAAACTTTATATACTGTAAAACAAAGATAAGAATGACTGCTAACTTTTCATTAGAAACAGTGCAAGTTATAAAAAATAGAAATCCAGAATGACAAATAGAAAACAAAAATCAAGATGGGATATTTAAATGCAACCATGTCAATAATTCATTAAATATTAAACAACCAAAAATGGACACAGAAGAGTACACATTGTATGGTTCCATTTATATGAAATTTTAGAATGGGCAAAATTAATACAAAAAAGCAGTGGTTGCCTGGCACCAAGGGTATTGGCCACAAAGAGACATGAGAAATCTTTTTAGGTTATGGAAAAATTCTGTATCTTGATCTGGGTGATGGTTACATTAGTGTATACATTTGATGCTTAAATGGGTGCATTTTGTTGTATGTAAATCAAAATTCAAAACAGTCTTTTTAAATGTTAAAAAAATATATTAAGTGTCAAAACAGAGTTTTGATCCCAAGTAGCCTGGAAACAAATGTTATATTCTTACTGATTCCCTGTGCCTGCTATGTCTTGTCTGGCCTGAAAACTAGGTCATCCATTCAATTAAGTTTCCAATACGTGATATTGTGACTTAAAAAAAAAAGGCACTCAGTTTTTAGACTGAAATATCCTCAGACAAAAAAGTTAAATGCCTAGAATTTAATTTACGCAGATATGGGTAAGGCCATGAAGTGATGAAGGCGACAGGACAAACAAGAGTTACACCATGTTCTTAAGCGAGGAGTCAAACTGGTAGAGAAAGCACTTACCCTCAGCTTAATACAGACAGGTAATGCAACACCAATCCCAATTTCAATGCAGATGTTTTTGGAAGAAAAGATGTTTAGAAAATGGATTTGTAATTTTATCTGAAAGAATGGGCATGAAGAGCCAAAAGGTTCTGAAAAACCAAACAGCAAGGTATCTTGCCTACCACATTGCAACACAACTTTTAAAAACTAGTAATTAAAGCAATTAAAGCAATCTGGCTCTAGTGAAAGAATAGACAGATAAAATTTTGAGTCTCAAAACAGAAACATACGTATATGGAAACTTATCATATAATGTTAATGTTTTATTTAAATGAGCTGCAAAGGGGTACATCGTTTAATATATGATGTGGAAAGAACTGAACACTCATTTAAAAAAAAAAACTTAGGCCTCATCTTTCATTTTCATGAAAACAAATTCCAACCAGATTAAAGATTTAAACAAAACCATAAAGGTACGGAAAGAAAATGTTAAAGACCATTTGTACAATGGTCTTGAAGAAATTTCTTTAAAGATGATAGAAAACCCAGAAGCCATTAAGAGAAAGACTTACACATGACAAGTCTGTTTTTTAGAAAAAATAGCAAAAAACAAACTGGGAATATTTGCAAATTCTACAACACAAAGAAGATCAACATACTTAATATATAAAGAGAGCTTAAAAACAAAACCATCACTCTAATGCATTCTTGGTGATAAGCAAGTTAATATATAATTATCTATTTGTTTTGCAATTTCACTTCTAACCTATATCTAACAGAATAACATATATGTGTGTGCATGCATACACATGCATATTTGGATCTCCAAGAATTTTTATTTCAATAGTCTGTGTAATAGGGGAAAACAATGAAAAAATATGAAATGTACATGAATGAGGATTAAACTATGACATACTGATGCAAGAGTATTTCATTCAGCTATTAAAAAGAAAGAAGGTGATCTATAGAGATGGACATACAAAGTTTGGTATCTCAATTTATATATTATCTCATTTTTAGTAGAGAATATTATACAGTCCAAGCCTCTCAACCGACTCAACCAGGACCACTGGTTGGTTAATGAAAAAAAGGTTGAAGTATGGGAAGATACTTTAAGTACTTCATTTTAGCTTTAAAAATATGTACATTCATTCTCCAGTCTTTGGATATAGGACCAAGGACTTTTCTTTAATTATAGTTCCACCTGTCCTTTCTGATTAAACCATACCCTTAGAATAGTGTTTGAGATTTCTGGTTTCGGTTTCTTTAGAATGGAGTGAGGACTTAAAAACATCTGCAAAGTAATCCAGGTGCATGCTCTAACTAGATTTATTTTTTTTTACCCAATCTTTTACAATTGCCTTGCTTGCTCTTCATTGATTGCAGTTTTTCTTAGCATCTAGCCCTTAGCAGATCTTTTCAAGGCATTAGACATAGTTTAAATAGGAACAGTAATTCTGTTTTATGCTCACATTTTGGTTTATATGTTTCATTGAAGTTTCCAAATTACTGTAAGCAGTACTACTAAAATAAAAGATTTGGAAACATGCAAGTTAACTCTTGACAAACATAAAACATAATCATCTGTAACTATAAATTAACACTCAGGTTTATTAATCTCTTATGAAATATTTGAACATGAGTCATTTTAACTAAGCATTATTATCTGTATCAGCTGACATACGCAAGTCTCTGGACCTGTGCTGTCCAACACAGAGCACCTGAAAAGCTGAAATGGGAATTGAGATGTGCTGTAAATGTAAAATATCTGCCAGCTTTTGAAAACTCACATTGAAAACAGAATGCAAATGCTGTGATGATTTTCATATTGATCATAATTTGAAATGATAATATGGAAATACCAAATTAATAAAATATATTATTAAAATTAATTCACTTAAATTTTTAATGTGGCTAATAGCCAACTTTAAATTACAAATGTTGCTTTCATTATATTTCTATTGGGTAGCACCATTCTAGACCTGAAGACAGCTTTTGTTCATGATGATGGCATCTGTGAAGTTCTACTTGACACAGTGGTTTAGATTCTCTTTTTTAATCATCTGTGTTCCCTCAAGCCAGGACCTGTTGGATAGCATTTAGTGAGAAACCTCTCTAAGCGGACTTGTGACTCTGTCTCAGGGATCAGTAAACTACGGTTCAGGGGCTAACTTTGGCCTGCTGCCTATTTAGTACAGCTCACAAGCTAAGAACAGTTTTTGTGTTTTTAAATCATTGGGAGAAAACCAAAAGAAGATGATTATCTTTGTGGGGCATAAAAATTATACAGAATTCAAATTTCAGTATCTTTCCAAAAAGCTTTCTGAGCCTGTGGCCATGCTCAGCTCATGCATTACCTATGGCTACTCGGTGCCACAGGGGCGTAGTTGAATAGCCGCATCAGAGACCATATTGCCTGCAAGTTCTACACTATTTATTACCTGGCCTTTAACAGAGAAAAGCTTGCTGACCACGGCTTTATATCATCCCTTATGACCATGCGCATAGTTAGCTGCCAGTCACTTCTGCAGGATCTGGTGGAAATAAACAGAAGCTTCCCATTTTCATCCCTACCAGAGATTAGTTTAATTTCCAGTTCCTGAACTTGCTTCTGCCCTCCTGTTCTTTTTCTTTAGCAGAGTTCAATTTTGTTTATTTTTTTAATATATTTTATTGATTATGCTATTACAGTTTTCCCATTTACCCCCATTTATTCCCCTCCACCCTGCATACCCCCTTCTACCTGCATTCCCCCCCCTTTAGTTCATGTCCATGGGTCGTACATATAAGTTCTTTGGCTTCTACATTTCCTATACTATTCTTAACCGCCTCCTGTCTATTTTTTACCTACCATTTATGCTACTTATTCCCTGTACCTTTCCATCCCTTTCTCCCCCTCCCCCTCCCCACTGATAACCCTCCATGTGATCTCCATTTCTGTGACTCTATTCCTGTTCTGGTTGTTTTCTTAGTTTTTGTTTTTTTTTTTATAGTCAGTTGTTAATAGCTGTGAGTTTGTTGTCATTTTACTATTCATATTTTTTATCTTCTTTTTTTTAGATAAGTCCCTTTAACATTTCATATAATAAGGGCTGGGTGACGATGCCATACTATTCTTGAGTCAAGAAAGTGTTCAGAGGCCCAGTCATTGGGAAAGTCTCTTCTGAAATAGTTTTTTTAACTTGTTTTTACCTCTGTGTTCCTTTTATTTCAAAAGATAGTAGGGCTTTGTTTATTTTTCTGGGACAGGTTTTACACAGATGAAACCATAGGAGAGAATGGAGACCCGTGGCATCAGTGGTCAACATGGGCCTTGACTTTGAGATTCGCCAGTGTTCCAGCTGTGACACCAGTGCTACCCTTTGATGGCTTGAGTGCTCATGGCTCTTTCGGTGTCCAGCCTCTGAGTAACATTTTCACTTTTCCTTTAAACCCTCTACTCATCTGCAGAGCTGTTCCTCAACCCCCAGTTTCCCAGGTACCTACCTCAGTAGACCCTGTGAATGCAATCTTGTCTATGCCAATGTGAGAAGCTATTGCTGCCCCAGCCGTTGGCCCATATCCTGGCAAAATATTGATGACTCCTGGTGGAAAGCCAGCCTAACAAAACAGAATTGGAGGAAACGTGGCTTTTGAGAGGTGAAGCAGCACATTAAATCAGATCTGCTCCAGTGGGCCCCAACTGCATGGGGAGTGGGGGTCACTCCTGAAGGGGGTTTCTCTTACCTCCTTGATGAGGGCTCCCATGTAGAGTGCGCTGAGTGGTGTTTGCTCTGCTGGTTTAATAACTACTGTATTGCCACAGCACAGAGCTGGAGCAATTTTCCAGGCAAACATCAGCAGGGGGAAGTTCCACTGAAAGGAAAAACTCAAGGTTGATAGATGGAAAAATATCCTCCACTATTTTGTTTTCAAGCTGTGACTTCTCAGATTTCTCAGACTAGTCCTCAACATAAATCTTGTCCCACCACAAAGTGTAGATGTTTGGATTTTTAAATTACTTCATTAAGAATAAAATAGGACTGACCTTGTACTATACTCCAACTATCAAGCAAAAGAAATCACACGCTGAAAAGGGAGTCTTTGTTTTTTCTTTGTTTTGTTTTGGTTTTTCATTGTTGTTATTTTATATGTTTTTAAAACTAGACTTTGGTTCCAGTAAGTTCTTGTGTTTGAAAACTTTTTCTTGCCTTGGTGATTTTTACACCAGGAATTTCAGACTGATATGAAAGCTCTTCAGTGTGAAAGAACTAGAAGAGAAAATTCCAGTTGTGAATTATATTTGTTAATGCACATAATTTATCATGGTAATGCTTTTTACCTACATGTATTATCACAAAAACATGATTATAAAATAAAGTGTACCCTTATTTTTTGAGTATGCAGAAATTTTAGTTTGCTTCCTTCTTACTACAAAAATAAGCTAATGGACACTAAAAAATACATGTGAGTGTCTGAATTTGGGGCCAAAAATGGTTTAAACTAATTTTTATAAGGGTATGAAGCTTGTATTGTCATACGCACAGGCATGAGCCTCAGGACTATCAGATGTCATTGATAATTTCATTAGGAAAGAAAACAGCAATCTTGGTCCCTTGGCTTCAGCCCCTGACCACAATGTGTTTCTGCCTGAAGCATCTCAGCTGCCATCCTTGAAAGATTCTCACTGGCCCTGGCAAGCTTGCAAAAATATACAAGTGTCTTGCCTTCACCAAACACCCAATTTCTTTTCCCCTTAGTTGTTTATAAACTTGGGAGTCCACAGTGATGTTTTAATTCCATCTACAGTATATAAATCTTGGAGTGCGGTAATTGAGCTGGAGCTGGTTGACAAGCAGCTCTCATCCTGTCAGTGAAAGCTGCAGCTCCCCGAGTCTGGGAAGGGCAAGAAGAGCAGGTTTCAGTTCCTGCAATTAAGGTGACAGACCTCGCCCCTGCTCTGATCCAAGTGGGGTTTCTCTGGGTGGTGTGGGAGCAGAAGAACTTAAACCGAACCTCTTGTTTTCCGTTTTTCACTCTCTAATAAATTTCACAGTAACCCAGAGTCTGTAGATCATGAAAAGAACATTAATACCTCCCAAAAATCTTTGGCCCCCCAAGGCCAAAGATTATCTTAACTCATTCTCCTATATTTTGAAAAAAAGAAAACTTCTTGTCTACAGCGTAAGAATTTAGTTTGAGCCTCCCCTGAAATCCCTGCCAGAACGATTAGCTAGTACTCTTGGAAGATTTGATGATGTTTTGTATAGTGCCAAGGCTGTGTATGGGGGAGAGAGAGGAACAGAGAGAGAGAGAGAGAGAGAGAGGAGACAATGTTTAATGTTCCAATCCAAACACTAAGCACTACATCTATTTCCCTTTACAAGACACACAACAGCCCGGCATGGTTTCAATTATGACCGTGACGTTAATGGTACTGCTGTGTCTTCTGTAGTCTTCTATCTAGATTCTTGTGAAAAGAAACAGTGGGAAAGAATGAGATTAAAAGACCATATAAAACAATATGCCTGGAAAGATGGTGAGTCACAGTTTTAAAAAATAAACAAGCAAATATAACAAAGCATTAATTTTCCATAAGCCAAATGGACATCCATAACCAAGGGCAGGTTATTAATACATTGGGCTTGGCTTTGCTTATTTTAATCATGAGAATTCCATGACTTGAGAACTCAACTCCTGGTAACGGAGCTGAAACCCTATTAACCTGTTCAAATAAGCATTTGCAGGGAGGCTGTTAAAGATATGTCAACAACATGAGCTCAGTTTTTTTCCCCCCAGTAATGGAAAACACACATCGCTGAGATCCATGTTTTATGTATCTTTAAGAGAACTGACTCAAATGAAAATAAATATGAGACCCATGGAGATACACTCACTGGGATGATCTGTCCACACACTCCAATGGGTTCATGTCTTGTAAAGGTAAAATAGTCTCCATCTGAAAGAAATGAGCACGGTCACTACCAGAGAATTCAGATTAGAAGAAAAAAATGCAGAGGGAGAACCTGGGTGGCGGCAAAAAAACAGAAATAAAGTTGAAAACACACCTCACCCAACCATGTATGAAAGTTGGCAGAAGAGCTATTACTTGGCATAAAGTATCTCCAGATATGGCTCCCAGACACCCAGAGTATTAACCTCTTCAGGCAAAATGAAGGACAGGTTAATGACGCTAGAAGCAGTCCTGCGGAGGGAGCGGGTATGTGGGGGAGCTGGAAACTGGAAAATGCTCATTACTAAATGTTATCATACTTACATGTAGAACAGTTATTTGACTTAAAAACTGAGGTACCTCAAAAATTTAAATAACTTTCTGAAGTATTAAAAAATTAAGTAAAATGCTAATGAAAAACTATGGTACATTTACACAATGGAATTCTACACAGCAGAGAGAAAGAAGGAGCTCCTACCCTTTGCGACAGCATGGATGGAACTGGAGAGCATTATGCTAAGCTAAACAAGCCAGGCAGTGAGGGACAAACACCATATGATCTTACCTTTAACTGGAACATAATCAACAAAGGAAAAAAAGCAAACAAAATATAACCAGAGACATTGAAATTAAGAACAATTTAACAATAGCCAGAGGGGAGGGGGGAGGGGCCAATGGGGGGAAGGGTTTTCAGGAACCACTATGGAGGACACATGGACAGAACCAAGGGAGAAGGTGGAAGCAAGGGAGGGAGGTGGGTTTGGCTGGAGTGGTGGGGAGTTGGAGGGGGGTGGAATGCAGACAACTATAATTGAACAACAATAAAATAATTTAAAAAAATAAAAATAAAAGTAAAAATAAAAAAGAATTTCTATCTGGGCCTGGGCTTTTCTTTTTGAATGTTTCAATTACTGATTCAAATTTATTGCTAGTAATTGGTTTGTTCAGATAATGCAATTTGTCATCATTTAGCCTTCAATGGGAGTATGATTTTAAAATTTTCTATTTTATTAAATGATCCAATTTGTTGTAAAAAAATAAAATAAAAATAAAAAAATTAAAAATAAAAAAATTCTATGCAACTGGAAAAGGTGAGGAGTGAAAGTAGGATCTATTCATAACTCAGTCCAGGTGTCAAATGCACTTCCTGGAGGAACCAGGCATACATTAGCCTGTTTCAAGAAGGCAAAAGTCCACTTCAAAGCACAGTCCATCCATAACCCAAAGCCTCCATCTTCAAGTGAGCCATGGAAATGAGGATGATTTAATAACCTTGTGTTCCCTACAGGAACAAAAGGCAATTGGCATAATTATCCAGAAAAACCAAACCAAATTATTCTTTAGGAAAATGTCATTATGTTTATCTGAATTATTTTAAATGTCTAATTGAAATAACCAAAGAAAGAATGGCTCATTTTTATCAAAGGACCTTTCATTTCTGATCCTGGGCAAAGTCTTTGTTTTTCCCCAATTGCCAACCTTTTGGCCCGGCCACTGATAATTGTCTCTCTCAAAAGCTTTCCCCCTGGGAAAGTGAAGACGCCGAGCTAATGCCTATGAACAGCATGACTTTTAGGGACAGGTAAGGCTGCAGGTGGGGACAGAGTGTGTGGGTTGGAGGAAGAGAAAATGATGTGACTGATTATCATTGCCTCTTGGCACACCTGAATCACTAATATTTATCAAACAAAATTCTTTTAAATTCAAAATTATACACTTTAAAATAATTCAAGGTTTCTCTCTTTCTCCTGAACCTCTCCCCAGAATTAACAGCTACCTTACCAGTACATCATTTCAAAAAACTTCTTTTTCACATACAAGTATATGTAGCATCCTCTTATTCCCCCTCCCCTTTTTAAATACAAATGACATCATATTATTCACAGTCTTCCATATTTTGTTTTTCCCCACTTTTTTCATGTAAATCTAACATATTTAACTGCTGAATGTTATTCCACTGGCTCAACAATGGTACTACTTATAAAATATCCTGAAAGACACAGAAATTGCTTTCAGTTTAGGCTATTATAAATAATGCTGTGAACACTATCATATTATATATCTTAGTTTTGTGTACAGACAACTCCAGAATTTTCATAGATGTCGTTCTTTACAATAATGTCAGTTATTACCATTCTTCAATTTATAAATTTCCACAAAGGTTGTTTTTTAAAATATTAGTACCTTTTAATGTTTCAGATTGTTTTTTTCAGTAGACATAAATGTGATGTCAGGCTCTTCTTCCAGGGAAGGTTTTCCATGAGAAGCAATAACACCAACCAATGGGCTAAAGAGTTTTATTTCCAAGGAAATCCTTCCCAGCTACACTACAACTTGGCTAAAGTGATAGATTCAGGTGGATAATCACAGACCACAAAAATCAGAGCAAGCCCTGGCTGGTGTTGCTCAGGGGATTGAGCACAGGCTGTGAACCAAAGGGTCGCCTGTTCGATTCCCAATCCGGGTACAAGCCTGGGCTGTGGGCCAGGTCCCCAAAAGGGGACGTGCAAGAAGCAACCACACGTTGCTACTTCTCTCCCTCTCTTTCCCCTTCCCTTCCTCTCTCTCTAAAAATAAATAGATAAAATCTTTTAAAAAATCAGAGTAAAATGTCAAATTGGAGTACAAATAGGCTAAAAATGTGAATATAAACTGAAGAACAACACAGGTACTTATTTTAGCAGCACATGTGGGACACTGGAATGGACACAAGGCACTTGCACAAGCACGGCATGGTGAATCATGAAGCACTTCCCTCCTTTACATGCTAAGTGCTTAAGAAGTTAGTTGCATTATTCATATATGATTTTGAAAGTTCTGAAGAAATAAGGGAAGAAAAAAGTGTAGAAAAATCTTAAAAAACTGATCTCACGAGGAACTGAACTCGACTCCATAACTGTGTCCCAAAAGAAACAGTTATTAGGAATGAAAATTTTCCTGAGTAAACTGTTCACAGAGAAAGGAACTGAAGAATCTACCATCCCTAAAATTCCTCTAAGTAATTAATAAAGAAGTATAGGGTATTGTGGGGCTTGAAATCCTTCCAACAGAGCATTGGGTGAAAGATAAAAAAAGGACCCTAAACCTTGAGTTCAATCTTCCTCATCTGGTCAGCGCAAGAAGATTCTGTATACCCCGGTCTGATCTTGGGTGCCTGGCAAACACAAGAGCTGTGTCTTCTGCAGGCACCCTTGTGCAGGGCTAAAGGCACCTCAGAGGTCCTTCACAGCTACAATGACCCCACTCCAGACCCCACCAAGTTTCTAGACTAAAGTTACCCATAGACAAATCACTTAAGGACCATCTTCATAATTTCTCTTATATCCAAGTATAACTTACTCTATTACTTACTTAATAATTTTTTAAATCAATTCATCTTTTAAAAATATGTAAATGGCTATGTTAGCCTCTCCTTAAAGAAAATCTATGAAACAACTGATTTCGTGAGTTAGCAATATTTTCTTCTAATTTCTTCAAACCTATGATTAAAATAATAAATGTTCACCACTTTATTATACATAGTCATCTTGCATGCTACCAGTGCCATGTGGTATGCTATATTTATTGTGCTTCTCAAAGTGAAATGTGTATACAGAGCACCTGGAAGTCTTGTTACAATGCAGAGTCTGAATCAGTAAGTCTGGGGTGGGACCCAACATTTCACATTTCTACAAGGTCCCAGGTGATGCTGGTGCTTCCGATCTACAGATCGCACTCTGTGTAGTGAGGTTCAAAGGAACTGAGAGGCTAAAGGGGAGTATCGCAATGACCTACAGTCACTTTATAGTAGCTGACTTAATTTCCATTTATTTATTTTTTGCCTCTATGGTAACTCTACTAATTTGCCTGAGAGGGGTTTGAAGTGTAGGAGAATCTGATCAATGTTTTTAATACTTTTAAAATATCCAAAATTTATAAATAACTTACAAAACTCAAAACCAAAAAAAAAAAAGATTAAAAAATGGGAAAAAGACCTGAATAGACACTTATCCAAAAACCATATACAGATGGCCAATAGACATATGAAAAGATGCTCAATATCACTAATCATCAGGGCAATGCAAATTAAAGTCACAATAAGATATCACCTCATACGTATCAGAATGGCTACCATCAATAAATCAACAAGAAGGCGCTGGTGAAGATGTGGAGAAAGGGGAACCCTTGTACACTGTTGGTAGGAATGCAGATTGGGGCAGCCACTCTGGAAAGTAGTATGGAGATACCTCAAAAAATTAAAAATGAATCTGTCTTTTGATGCAGCAAACCCACTTCAGTGAATAGAAGGTCTGTCCAGAAGGCATCCAGACACATAATATGAAAAATAGAGACATTTATTGAAGAAGATACAAGATACAAGAAACCTTGTACATAGGACAATGACGCCTCAGTCCCCTTCAAAGTAGGCCCCTTGAGACCTCACAGTTCTCCCAATCGCCATCAGCTTCCCCATTGTATTTTCCTGAATCTCATCAACGGTCTGAAATCTCTTCCCTTTCAAAGGTGATTTCAGTTTTGGGGAAAGCCAGAAGTCATAGGGCACCAAATCTGGGCTGTAGGGGGGCTGAGTCACCTGGGCAATTTGATATTTTGCCAAAAAACTCTGCACGAAATGTGATGCATGATTGGGCCAGCTGTCGTGATGAAGCTGTCAATCACCAGTTGCCCATAGCTGTGGCCTTCTGAATCATCTGAATAGTTTCTGCGGAGGAATGTTCAAGCTAAAAGCAAAATCTGATGCAGATTCGTTGCTCTACTCAGTCATTTTGAATGCGACAGCCACACAGTACACATGCTCATGCAACAGCGTCTAACATCTCCACTGACTAGTACAGTGAAGTGGTCATTGTTCATGCATGCGCACTCCAGTCCACTCTCCTTGGCTGCCAGGTTACCTCAAAGTCACACAAACTGTTCTCATTATGTTAATAATGGCTGGACTTTTTCTGGACAGACCTTGTATATCCAAAGAAACCTAAAACACTAATTCAAAAGAACATAAGCACCCCTATGTTCATTGCAGCATTATTTACAATCACCAAGATATGGAAGCAGCCTGAGTGTCCATCAGTAGATGAGTGGATAAAACAACTATGGGACATTCACACAATGTAATACCACTCAACCATAAAGAAGAAAAAAATTTTACCCTTTGCGACAGCATGGATGGAGCTGGAGAACATTATGCTAATTGAAATAAGCCTGTCAGAGAAAGACAAATACCATATGATTTCACTCATATGTGGAATCTAATGAACTAAAAAGCAAAATAGAGACAGACTCATAGAGAGCAGGAATGACAGCTATGGATGTGGGGAGGTTAGGGGATGGATGGATCGAGCAAAAAGGAAACAGGACTCATGGACACAGACAACAGTGCAGTGGTTGTGGGAGGAGGAGGGAATAAGGGCGCTAAGTGGTAATGGAAAATAATACAATAAAAATTAAATAGCAAAATAAGAATAAAATATATATTTCTATAGAGCCTTACAAAATAGTTTACCATTCTTAATAGTTAATGCTCAAAACAATTCTTTGAGAAAAAAACAGAGCAACTGTTATCACATTTTATAAATAGAGAAAATATGGCACAGATACGTTAAGTTCAGAGTCATGTAACTCATTAAGTTGTGACTCTTGGACTTGAATCTGGGTCATCAGACTTCAGATTCATTATCCTTAGAAGCATATTAAAGACTCTTTTGTGAATAAAGTGATGGATTTAGGTGGATATCACAAACCACAGAATCACTATTAGGTCGACGAGGAGTGCAAGTGGGGTAAACGACAACCCCAATATGATTTGATATGTGGACACAGAGAACTCATATAAACTCCAGTATCTTAGGTTATAAAGGGAGCACTACCCCCTTCCCTCAACTGGGGGAGCACAAGACAGCTCCTCTCCCCTCTTCATCTAGGCAGAGTAGATTCAGGGGGGCAACAGTGTTAACTTCTCTCTCTCCCTTCTATACCTAAGATGATATATAATGAGCACTCTTCTCTACTAGAAGAAAAATTACAACCCATTTTCCCAACTTTTATGTTAACAATGTTCTCCAAATATGGCAAGAAGACTTCAAAGGTTGTTCCCTTCATTTCTCAAGCTTTGTGCCATTAAGCCCATCAGCCTCATGTAGAAAAAAAAAAAAAATCTATACCCAAACACAGACATTCCATTTGGGGCTATGATGATCTTAGGTCTTCTTACCAAATATGAAGCAGAGAAAGCTCAGACTCAGCATGAAAGGACTGCATTTGATGAGGACATAAAAAAAAAATGTTCTGAATACCACAATCTGAGCCAACAAGTTGGAACATAAATAACTATGATGGAGAAAGCTAAAGAAAAAAAGAGACACCAAAAGAGAAATACTAAATCATATGCGTAGGACTTTTTATCTCTCTACCTTACTCATTTCACTCAAGAAAGTAAAAAATTACAGAGTAACAGCTACTGCTCTTACAGAAATTTAAGATACACCCAGAAAACACTTACTCTGGTGTGTTTTTATACCTGAGTGCTTATACCTCATGAAGAATATAAATTTCTTACAACTAAATATTTTTTCATACTATGAATTTGGTTGAATTATGGATCAAATTTTACTAAATATTTGTAGACTGAGCCATGTCTAGAATTATATTAAGACAAGTCTTTTTCCCTAGAAGTAACAGAATAAGCTTCTGCTCTATTTGTGAAATACAGTTGAGTTGCTGTGCTACGTTCTTTGATGGGGGTCTGTCAAATTACACAGAAGAGACAGAAATTATTTAGTCAACTAGAACAATTATTTAGCTTATCCATTCAAGGTAAACATTACTTTTTAAAGCAGATTTCATAGTTGTTTGAAAGATTTTTGACAGAATTTTTATTCTCATAATATCTGACACTGGCACAGTCTATAGAAAAACTAGACGGAGTTATCATTGGGCAATATGCAGTCAATGAAATCAGAAAAATCTCAAATGTGCCAGAAACTGAGGAGAAATTTATCCAAAATGGACCTGAAGAACTAGCTCTCAATTACAATATTAAGAGTATTTCAAGAACGGCAGCTAATTTTATATACCTGGACACACTAAAACTGAGTTTATTTGATAGCATGAAAATCTGTAACACAATTCAGTGAATGGGAGGCCACCTTCCAGTCCCTAATCTGTGTACAGAATTACCTCTTGAGGAGCTAGAAACCCTTCTGATTACTCCAGGATTAAACAATTACACCAGCTACACTAAACTTTCCATTACTCCCCCTGACAGATTCCTATGTATTGTGGCCCTGAACAGGCCTTGCTGAACATTTCACAGTTATAATGATAAACTATAAACACCTACACAAACACAGACTTTACATTATGGGGGGGGGAATAAAACTGATTTATTAAAAAACTGTGTATTTATTCTTACATGTTTAAACTTCAGTCACCTTCAAAGTACTTTCCATTTAATTCGATACACCTATTGAGACATTTTTCCCACTGCTTAAAACAGTTTTTGAACTTGTCGATTTTGATGCCTTTTAGAGCTTCTGCTGTTTTTTGTTTCACTTCTTCCACATTAGCAAAATGTTTCCCTTTGAAAACTTTTTTCATCCAGGGAAACAAAAAAGAGGCAGCTCTGGGTGAGATCGGGGGAATACGTAGGGTGGAGCACAGGGGTCAGGCTGTTTTTGAAAACTGCTGAACACTCAGCGCAGTGAGGCAGGTACACTTGTAAATCACTCATCATGAAATGAGCAAATGCACTGAAAGAGTCTTTTAAAAAACTCACTGAGGTCGATCGCAACCTCTCACTGCCAGTACGCTGACACGGACGGGTGGGTTCCCAGAACACTCACCTGGCAGTGGAAGCCTGCACTATGAGGGGCCCGCCCTCCAGAAGATAATTCTGCTTTCTGGGAGGTCACCCCTCCTACACTACTTTTCTGGACCTTAGTTTCTTTGTATGAAAAATGAGGGGACTGCCCTTAGGAATCCCTGAGGTCTTTTTCAGCCTTGAATCTCTCAAAAAGGTTACATATGAAACAGACTTCATTGACTTCCTGTCAATTCAGGTCCCACTAACTAGGCTGGGTTCTTCTTAGGTGGGCAGAGCTAACAGCTCCTCACTCTCAGTGAGCACTAAGAGTGAACAATAAGATCTCACCATATGCATTCTTTGTTGACAATACTAAACTAGATCTACTGTTAAAGGCAAAACCTTGGGATCTGAGTCAATGTCTGAGCATTTTTAACCTAGTTTTTAGTTTAGCAGGTAAAACTGAAAAGGGATGGAAGTGAATAAATAATTACATATGACCAGGCCAGTTTTTTAACCTTTTGTATAAGCTAATGCATCATAAAGCCATTTTTATGTTAGAATTCAGCTTAAAGCATGAACTATATTTTCTCTGCTTACATATCACAAAATCAATCAAATCAACAGTAGTTACAGAGGAAAAGCATATGCAAATCAATTAACTTCCATTTCTCCCTCCATTAATTGCAAACGAACTTTGATCCTTCCTCCATCAACAGGAGTTTGTGGACGTGAGAGAAGCTGTGGATTTTGATATAGGTTGAAAATAATCAAAATGGGGAAATAATACTTTGCCTGCTGGGCTGCTATGAGTTTAGAGATAATATAATGAGCACAAATAAAGTGTTCAACAAATCACAGTAATGGTTATTACTTATCATCATAATTAGGAGATGCCACAGGAGAAGGGTCAGAGCATAGGAGGTACGGTCAGAGACAGGGCTCCACTGAGCACATGGCAGGACCCAATGGGCAGCGCTGCAACAGGAACGACATTGAGACCCTTGTGAGTCAGACTGATACTGCCTGATGCTGGGATGACGTCCAACTGTGGGTCCGGCGTGGGGTGTGATGGAGAGGAATGGGAAAAGCACTCAAGTCAGGAGGAGAAACAGCTGTCCAGTGGTTGGCTCAAAAGTGGTCATGCCATTACCCTGTTCTCCTCTTCCCAAATATTCTAAAGGGAGGCTATCCTACAGGAGGAGGGGGGAAAGCAGATGGATAATCTCCAACTGATTATCCATCATGTAATCAAAGTGCTCTTTCTAAAATGCAATTTCAGTTAAAGCACTCATCTGTTTAAAATAATTCATGGCTCACCACTGCTGTGGAATAAAACTTGTTGCACAGTTTACCCAGCCCCAGAGCCCCACTGTCTTCTACATATATCTGGCCATACTTTCAGATCCACTTCCACACTGTACTCTGCTCCCTCCATTCTCTGCAAAGGTACTGTCACCACCTGTGGTGGCCCAATCTCCATCTTCACTTACCTATCCTTCAGGTATCATCTTGTATATCTCACTTCCTTCTCCAGGAAGCCTTAATACTGGATGGGATTGCCTCTTCTATGAAGTCCCATTGAACTTCACGCTTCCATATCTGAATAAGCCACACTGCACTGCAATTTGCATGTCTATCATTGGTTTTCCTTAGTATTCTATAAGCATTTTACTTACTCACCTTTTAGCCCCAGTGCTTAACATAGGATCTGAAACATAGCAGGTGCTCAAAAAAAATCTGTTGAATGGATTAACGTACTCGGAGACAGAAGTGAATGACCAGAGGCCGAAGCGGACGCCTGGTAGAGAAGATGAAGGAAGACTCTTCCCATTACCTGGTAGCTTGCCTGCCTCTCTAAATGGGAAGGAGTGAGTGGGACAGACGACAGCATCATTCTTCCCGCTCTTTTTGGTTCTTATCTTTTAGTGCCAGAGATGCTAAGCTGGATGAAATATGGAGTGTGATTCAGTGTAACAAAGCAGTCTTACATTTTAAATTAAAAAAAAACTTTCAGCTTTATTTTTTAATCAGTGGCCAAATGGAATTGTGCTTTTCATCTCTGTATCTCCTCTAGGAACAATGGTTCCGTATTCACTAATTCAGCGTCCGCACCAACTTTATGGAACGTATCTACCATAAATAATGAGAACCAACTATATATAAACCTAAAAACCTGCAGAGGGTTAAAGACTTCACTGGGGTGACTGGCCTCTTCCTCGTCCTGCCCTGCTGAACTGGCCTCCAGAAGAAGAGGGTCTACAACGGCGAGGCAGAAAGAGACCTGGGTTTGCATGTCAGGCCTGACTAGCCATGTGACCTTGTACAAGACACGAAACTCTTGCTGTCTCACTTTCTTACCTGTAAAATGGGTATAGTATCTTTTAAAATCCAACCTGTCTCACAGGAAGACACACACAATCTCAAAGATCCTGTATATGAACAAACATTTTACACGCTCAAGTGTTATGCAAACATAAAATACATTATTCCTTTGCGTTATAATTCCAAACAAAAAATGAAGGTGTTTCATAGGACAATGCATGTAACACAACAAAGACTTCATGGTTAAAGGCTAACAGCTTTCTTATATACCAGGTTTCATTGGAAAATAAGCAAGAATGCAGATACAGAATCTAGCTCATGTTAAATTATGAAGTTAAAAATGACAAACAGAAATGGATTATTTAAGAATAAATAACTGAATGATAATGACCCCTCCTTTCCCTGATCTTCTCCTATAATCCCCCTGGTTTAGTCCCACTACATTCACTAAGACCTAAACTAGCCAAAGAGGTTGGGGGCTGAATTCTAAGGAGCCCACAGGCAAGCCCAAGTAAATCTGAAACTGGAACAGAGAGGAAAGCGGCCAGGTTCACATTTGCCTCCATTTGCATGAGGTCACAGTGAGAGCTCTTATATCCCCAGCCTCCTAGGGGCTCAGCCTACATATATGTGACCCTACAGAGAGTCTCTTCCTGGTATCCTTCTAAATGCACTTTAATAAAAACTAGGGTAACAAAAAATTACTTAGCATTTTAAAAAATTCCTCACTTTTTTTTTCTTCACAGGCTGAACTCCAGTTTTTGAGTCAAGGTGGCTTAGAAATGGCTACTCTGAAAGCCGTTTCTAAGCCCTGTATTTCTAACTCCAAGGTCAACATCCTCAGGATCTCCAAAGAACAACAGAGGAAAACAGTGAAGCTATGGACTAGCCACTTCTATTGCCAAAGAAAGTCACAGTAAAGCATCAACCACTATCAGAGACTTCAATAATCTGTAATTTAATCAGGGTCTTCTCTCCTAAGGAAGCAAATGAAAACCAAGGCATTGTTAGGCCAACTACAGATTTATGCATATAGCCTTCTGTTTCACCTTAGTCCTAAGATATCTTTAAAACATTTCAATAGATATTTAAATGCTTGAAATACATATTTGTTATTTTAATAGTAAAAGAGCAATTAGGGTGGGGACCAAAAAAAAGGGCTTTTGATCTTGTTAATTTACCTTTCTGCACTGAAGTAGGGGAGGCCAGCCTAGCAAGGCTGACACGTGTGCTGTCCATGACAAAGGTTTTGAATCCTAGGCCCTCCAAAAGGTTTGTGCATACCACATAGTGACTCTGCCTCCCCCAGGCTGTTCCCAAACCCTGCAAGTGCTGCTGGAGAAGAGTGGTTCTGTAATATTCCTAGAGCCAGGACTGAATTAAGATTCTGACCCTACCTAAGGGCAATCTTCTCCATCCTTCTAAGTCTGCTGAACAAGCAAAACCTCTATATAGCGGGAAGAGTGCCTGTCATTCAAAGCTCATTTTCTAAAGGCTAACATTCTACATGTCGCCATCCCTCATGGAGGCAATTTTAAAATACTTCTTTGAAGTCTCATCTCTGTCCGTTCTCTACTCCCACTGTGACGTCTTCTCTTCTTGCTCCATGACTGAATGAGGCATCTATCCTGGGTAGAGAATACTGGTCTTACCCTCCCCTTGCTACTCAGGGAGAAGACCTGCAGCCTAGGCATCACCTGGCAGCTGGTTAGGAAATCAGAATCTCATGCCCCAACCCTGGCCTAGTCAATCAAAATCAAGGGGAGGTGGAATCAGGGGAGGGAGGTGGAGATGGCTGAGGTGGGAGGGGAGTGGTGGGGAGTAAATGCAGACAACTGTACTTGAACAACAATAAAATAATTTTTTAAAAATAAAACTTTTTATTTTTGAAAAAAGAAAGAAAGAAACTGCACTTGAAGAAGACCGCAGGTGGTGCATGCATACAATAAAGTTTGAGAAGAGCTGCTCTGAGCCATCTGCACTATCAGCCAACCACCCCCCTTCTATAAAGCAATCCTCTTCAGCCCACGAGTGCCCTTACAGGGCACTCCCAAGGTCCCAGCATTACTTTTCACTCTTCCTAGTATGCACCGGGAAAGCAGGCTGTTTTCTGGAGAACCCAGGTAGAGTACCTGGCACGGTACTTAGCAGCATACAAGAGCCACTCAGTAAATATGTATTTTCTTTCCTCATATCTACTCATCACCCCTAATATCCACAGAGCTCGTTTGGTCCATCTCTTTCCTGTCATGGTATCTCTTCCTCCCATTATGTAAAATGGACCTTCTAGTGAAGAGAGTCACCAGGTCCTGACGTTAAAATTTTGGCTCTACAACTCATCTGCTGGGTTATTTAGAAAGACTATTTAACTTGTCTAGGCCTCAGTGTCCTCCTCTGTCAGTGGGGGTGTTAATATAGTGCCTTCCCTTTGCGGTGCTGCGCAAGCACTCAACATGGTATTAGCTATCTCCAGTATTCACACTCAGATCAAGAACTTTCCACCAACTAACTCAGTTTAGATGTTTTCCCTGCTTTAAAGGAATACAGCACTGATAAGCTAAACCATGCAACTTACAAAAACGTGTGAGGGTGGTTGTCATTTTTATAGATTGTGAAAGTAATCCACGGTCAATATAGAAAAATATTTTTTCAAAAGAAATATGTCATCCATAATCTCACCACCAAGAGAAAACAACTGTTAACATATTTCCCTCCAAACAAGTAGATCATATGTTTCAGGAGGAAAAAAACTAAATCTTAATCTTCTCCAAATTTCCCTTGACTTCCCAGGCCCAAGACCTTACCACACCACCAGAACCTAGCCTAGCACAGCGCTGGGCACTCAGCAGCTGGCAAACACATACCCACCCCGTGGGCTGACTGACGTATCAATGTAAGTGGCCTGACTCTGCACTTACCTGTGAACTGTCTATGTAAAGAAATAGGGACATTATCAGAGTGATGTAGTTTGTTTGGCTCTTTGTTCGGTTCAGACTGCTTAAGTGTGCTCATATCTATATTTTCTGCAACTGCTGTTTGTGTTTGATGGTGAAAGTGTGTTTCTGGTGGAGACTCATGTTTCTTTTTTCAACATATTCAGAATTTACGTACCTACAGGGATGGTCATCCCGTGAATTTTATCAGCCCAGCCTGCGTAATAGCGAAGGGTTTTGATGACCCCCTGCAAATCCACACAAAAAGCTTGCAGGAATGGTTTGCCACCATTGAGGGATTCCATGGTCTGTAGGAAAAGAAACAAAACTTTCCAGTAATATGCTCAATAATTTCTGGAGCAGAAGGTAAAAGAAGGCAAGAGAATACAGATAAATATGAACAGTGACGCATACTTGGTCAACCCTGATTTCTCAAATACAAAGATTTCCATACTGCCAGCTTAGCTTAGTTTCCCGTCAAAACCACAATGAATATATATGTGCATGTCCTTGTGCCTGTGTGTTTCCAGCAATCACTATCAAAATACATAAACACAAGATTTCTTCAACGGATGAGAAAGAAATACTCTTTGTCAAACCAGCTTCTTTTATATTAATGATCAGAGCTTCAGGGGGATTTTTCAGAGCCTACACCAGAATCTGAATCCATGAAGAAGAACAGGGATATGGGCTTTTATGCAACTGATGAGAATATAAAATGGTTTCAACAGCTGCCAAGACCCCTACTGAGAAATGGAATATCCATGGTTCACAGTGGGTTTATTTATTGCCACCAAATAAACAAGATCTCCTCTAGGGAAGCTCAAATTTTAACAAGTTGAGGGCTGGTTATTTGTAAATATTTATGTTAACAACCATTATCTATTAAGAATGAAGTATCTGGTTCATTTAATAAAAACAGAAGCATTAAGCAGTTTTAGATTATAAATGTTATTTTAATCACATGTTCCAAAAGTGGTTAAATTGGTAACAAAAAGCACTGCAAACGAACACATTGAATTGAGAAGAGTATTTTGACTTGAGAAATATTAAAGGTGAACTAATGAAATCAAAACTGTTTGTAACCTCATGTCCTTCTCTATAAGGACGTTTTATAACACATATGAGTGTGAAAACTCAGTGCTGACAAAACTGAAGTTAAAATATTCGCCATTCAATGACATGAAAATACTGTAATTTACAGTGCAATTTATCCCCTTACTATGTGTACAAGATGAAGCTCATTTAAAAATATCATGCTACAATATTTATCACTGTATACTGGCTCACCTTTATTAAAGGGAATCAAACTACTTCCCAGCACTTTTTAGAACATTTCTGTGTTCATCAGATGGACATTACATTCTCCATGTCTAGCACAGGATCATCTACATAGTAGAGTGAAATACCAAAGTGATGTGGTGACCAAAATCCGGGCCACCTAAATGGTCCCCGTGAGCTACTGTCACCAGCCAAATTCCCCTGAGAGTTGCCAGCATAAATTTATTTTCAACTGTGCTCCCTTGATACAGCATTGGTTTCAATTTCCTAGTCAGAAGCTCCCCTGTATCCCAGAGACTACTTCGTGTTAAAGCTCTCCTGTCATGACTCGGTCGTGTTTCAAAGTACGTTTAAAAGTGCCATCACAATGAGACGCATGTCAGAAAAAGAATGGCATTTAAATTTTATGACATGAAAGTATAACAATAATAATGAACTATTAATATATCATCATCTAGTACATATTGTTAATCTGGTGTTGCAAACATTGTAGATATTTCAATCAATCAAAGCGACCCTTACAGGCCATCAGTGTACCTCCCACTGATCATTTGTGTGCCAGACAATGTGTTAGAATTTTTTTTAAGTCAAATACAATTTTCAGTCTCAAACAAATCATAATCCAGTGAAGAGACAGCATATAGACTAGCATTCCCCAAGATATTCCAAAGAATTCAGTTTTGCATAATATTGATAGGTTAGTCAAAAAAAAACGTTGAGGCTTACTTGAGTAAGTTTGAGAAACATTGGGTAGGGCTTTTCAGAGTCTTTAATATGCTCGGTGTTTATGAATTTCCTAGAAGGGGCCATTTCACCATGAAACACTTTTTTCACAATGTGTATAAACACTTCCCTGAAGTACCGGATTAGAAAATATTTTTATAGGCAAATAAATGTTACATACAGTTAGAGTTCCAAACCATCTCCATAAAGGATTCATTTCTGTTCCCAATACTCGGGACAGACTCCTGGGGCTTGGGGGCAGGAGGGAAGAGCCATGGTGGAAGTGACGCTGAGGAAGGGTACTGATGCCCCCCTCCCCCAAAGCAAGCCCCGCAGCGACCTGCCTTCCCAGGCAGACGGTGGGATGCAGTACATTATTCATGGTTTGAATGCCCTGACTGAACATAGATGCCCCAAACGTTAATTGATCAACTGTGGGTCATCCATGTGGAGATCCCTCAAGTACAGAACAGATATTCCCTAATGGTTCCAGCTTTCAAAAGTCTGTATTCTCTAATAAACGACTTTTACTTTAAAATAGCAGAAACAACAAAAAACCATTGGGAGAGAGGAAGTTCCCTATGTGAAAAAAGGATTGTTTTGGTGCAGGATAGTTGCTGAAAATGACAGAACACAGGAGTGGAAATGCACCAAGAGTGTGTATCATGCCCTGTGCTTCTGAAGGTTTCTCTTCAGTCAGGAGGGGTTAGTTTCAGGGAGGTAAAAACAGTCCTTTCTGATTCAGAAGTAAATCATTTTGTGTTGGTTTTCTGCAGAGGGCATGGTGAATCTCCTGCTGCTTAACTGTTGTTTGTCAAAGGTGGGAAGAAGGCAGGAAGGTCCTTACCAGTCATGGGAAGGTAAGGTTTTGTTCTTCAAAACTCAGTAAGAAGAGACATTCAGCTGGTCCTCCACTTCCCCTACCTGACCGCAAAAGCCAAATGTCTCTCATTTTTCATGTATATTATGTACTCCTTAGCTTGTTTCCCCGGTCTGCTTCACATCACATTTTCAGAAAGATGGAGGAATCTAAATTTCAGTGGCAAAGTAAATTTGGGGTAAAGACAATGTTTTCTTAGGCTACTTACTGCAAGAACTGCCCTGTCTCGTTCCACCAAGTCTGCAAGCTTATCCAACAGACGTCCTCTTTCTGAAGCATCCATCCTTCTCCACACCGAACCGAGAGAGAAGGCCAGGCGGGCTGCCTGCACTGCTTTGTCTATATCTGCCTGTTAGAGAGAAAGAGGCACAACTGAAGAGAGACAACACTCCCAATAAAGGAAGAACCATCTGCTCTCGTGAAAAAAGTGGTACAGTCTGGAAAGCAATTTCATAGGGAATTTTTTTCCTGAGCAGGACATACCTTGTCTGCTTCTTGGACTTCACACACTTGTTCTCCTGTGGCTGGATTATAGACAGGGAACACTCTCCCGGTCTCGGAGTTCTGCCACTCATTGTTAATAAAAATCTGAAGCAGACAGAGAACAGGATCTGTGAGACAGGTGATAGGAAGCCTGTCAAAGGCAAACTGTTATCATGGTAGTCATACTTATTCTATATGCTTGCTGGTATATAATTAAAGTACAGAATTTGAAGAGTTCTAAGAGACCCTTAAACAGTATGCAGTCTAGCTTCACCCCCAATTCAGGAATTTCCTCTATAGTATTTTTTACCTCAATGTCATCCAAAGATTAAATATAGTGAACCTGCCAGCCAGTGAGAGAGCCAAATAAGAATGGAAGAACAGAGCCTCGTAAACATACTAAACATACACTGAGGCGAAGAAAATATTTATTGATCGCCCAAACTCTAGCCGATACCTGTAAGGGGTAAATCACAGATTAAACTGACAGTGGTAAGACCTTAAATCCTAGTTTCTCTATCAGAGGCCTAAGTGTCTTCGCAAGGGGAACTCGAAGGCTGATGGAATAAGCATTCACTGAACTCATAGTCAGACCCTGACCTGAGCAATGGCTCTGACCAAACTAACTAGTGAATTAAACAAGTTACAAGTTAAATCCCAGTTAGAGTTCTTTCTCTTTGCTCGGTAGGCTATATGGCTTAGCAAAGGGGAAGGTCTACAACTTTTAAATTGGTCTCTCTAGGCTTTCTTAAGAGCCTTGGGTGCCTTACATAAAAAATTAATATTTTAATAAAATGGCATAAAAACAAATGATTTAAGAAATTAGGTCAATTTCTCAGAAGATTTGTACGACATGAGTTAAAAGAGAAGGGAAAATATAGACAAAGAAATTTTAAAATTCATATTGAAATTAACAAACTCAAAATAATAATTTTAGACTATAAAACCTCAAAGAATACACAGAGATATTTTACTCTATAAACTTATGGCATGATAATGAAAATTTCTGAACTTACGAGTCAGTCAGCCAGCCACCTGAGAACAAACACAGTGACAGGCTGGTCTGTTATCACCTGCCATTTTAATGATCACAGATGAGGCTAAATGGGTATACAGCTACAATTTTAACTATTAAGTTCCAGATTATTTCAAAGCTTTGCTTTTTTTCCTGGACTTGACATAACAATGACTTTGTATTGAAGGAGTTTTCTTTTCTTGAAGGCTTTTTAAGATAAAGGAGAAAAAGACCTTAAATCTGTATAGCACTTAATACAAATGTATTAAGCACAAACACAATGAGCTTTTAATTTCATACATTTTACAATTTTAATATGTAATTTATAAACATACGTAACAGAATACATTCACTTATTCAGTAAATACTTAGCTACTTCTGGCCACAGGAGCGGACGGATGACTGGAGTCCCAGCCTTCCGGGCAGGGTCTCACAGTCTCCAGTGGTTCATTAAATACGGCAGCCCTAACAGCAGGGTTTCATCGTCTCCACAAAAAAGTGAGACAACTGAGACGCCAAGAAGTTAAGAGTCCTAAGAAGCAGGTTCTTACAGTGGCTCTGATTCAAAGTCTATTGCCCTTTCCACTCCACCACGGTTTTCAGGATTGCTCAGCTCAAAGAAACACAGCTAGTTAGTTAATATCTAACCCTGAATTAGGGCTCCAGTCCCTGTGCTTCTGGTCTAGTTCTCCACTCCATTGAGCAAATTGCCCAACAGTTCACAGCTCATTGTGTGCAGACTCACATCTAGAATATTACTAGGTTTACAGAACAAAGGGTCTTGCCAATATTCCTTATTTCTTTCACCCACTACTTAACTACTTCTTAATCTTTGGAATATCAACACAATCCAATTTTAGTTTTTAAGCTTCTTTGTTGAGCAGTTCTAACTATTTGTAAGAATTGATATTTCATGACATTGTTTCTTAGAGGTCTTCCGAAGATTAAAGAAAAAAATGACTTATTTTTAATGGAATAAAACTCATTTTCTTACTATTATCATTTAGGTCTATTGATCATTTTATAAATCTAAGATACATTATGGGATCTTAATGATCTTTTCCAAGCTTTTGAAATATTTTGCTATTTCATCATTCTAGAAACTATTTAATCATCACTCATCAATTATTTCCAACTCCGCTAAAAAAAAATCCTAAAATAATAAGGAAGCAAAAAAAATTACTAGACATGAATAAATAAACACATCACCCCTATTTCATCACCTTTGATTTTGTTATTGTATTGTCCAAAGTAATGCATCATCTTTCAAAAGGACATTTAAAAAAAGTCTGGAGACACATTTTAATCACATTCTTTTTAGCTTTCACTGAACACAGTTAAGAATTAAGAATTTTTCATTTCTGTCCATAATGGGAAAGAGAATTATCAAAGACATTTCACAATTGTTAGATGAGTCACAAGATGAAAGCAGACAGAAACACTAGATTAACTGAATGAGCAAAATCTTGGACTATGAGTCTTTAGGATAAATAAATAAATTTTCTAAATTAAAAAATCAAAGAGCAAATAATATATTTATAAACACAGAAAGGAAATATGATATTCTAATCAGTCATTCATCTGGAAGGACTTAATCATGAATTATTTTGTAACAAGAATCTGGAGCATCTTGTTTTGAAAAAAGGATATGTGACAACAATTTTATCTTTTATGATATGTGTGGATAAAAATTTACTTGCTATGATTCATTAATGGACAAATGCTGAAGGTAGGTTTATATACAAAGGTGATTGGAAGGGCAGATATGTAAAAATAAAAACATTCATTGGACTGATCAGTCTAATTTATGGTAATAAAAATAAAAATGTTTTTGTAATTATGAAACAAAAAGATGGCCATCCTCTTTTCTATGAAATGATGAGCCTTCAAACTTCTCAATCCTGTCACATTGTGACAGTGCACATGCAAGAAAACAAGGAGTAGTAAGTTATAATCTACCAGAAATGTGTTTAAAATCTGGAACCAGAATTTTTGAGATTAATATTTCCTATTTCATAGAAGAATGATGATGATAGGTGCACTCCAGGGCATTGCCTATTTCAGGTACATATATCTTTAAAACTGGAAAAAGACATGAGAAGATGTGGTTTTCTATGTTTAAATTCCTATTTTGTTGGTTTTGCTACATGTTTATTTACTTCTATAAATTTTTCATAAAATAATTTACAATGTTAAAAATATAAAGCGTCCGTGGGCCCAAGTGGTAAATGCGATGAACTATTTTTCCTGGTATGATAAAGATTAAAATATTTTCTATTTTTACCATGTTACTATTTTTGTAGATCCAGTCATATAGTATGACAAATAAAAAGCCTGTACTGACAACATTGCTGGTACACAGGAGAGCAGATACTTCTACAATACTTGAAGGTTTTCAGCTTCTCTGGGCCATTTCAAAGGTTCTGAATGCTGTCTAAAGTGTTCTTCCCTGACCAGGGCTCCTTGGAGAAACAGTTCATTCCAGGGCTGTAGCAGGGAAGCACAAAATGATCCTGGGCTATCATGGTGCCAGAAATCAAGTACATGTTCAAAAACTGATGGGACATATCAAGAGGACACAGGAGCCAACATGAGGGGCCTCCCAAAAGCCAATAATGGGATCATTTAAACAATGAAACAAGTAATAATATTAATGAATTATTATTCATAGAATGAAAAATGCATCCAATACTCCATACTGATATAAAATTTTTTAATGAATAACTAAATAAATAAGGAAAAGCCCTTCTTCACAGTAGAATTCCAACTAACAGCACTGAAGGAATGATGGAATTAGATCATCACTATTTGTCAAACACAACAGTTATAACCGCTTGAGGCAAAAATCATCAACAGATGGTAAACTCAGTGGACAAAAGTATAATGAAAATTAGGGTGTTTATGTAGTCTCAAAACTATCTTCCCTCAAGATACTTATTAATTACAAAGGGAAAAATAGTCACTGTACATTGAAGAAAATTGGCAGGCAGCACCTTAATCAGATGATCAAAGTTAGTGTCACCAGTGATGGGACAAATTGATATCATGTGCTCCTTATATGATCTCCTAAGGACACAGAACTTTCTGTGATATTCTTCCTCAAAAGGCATAACCTGAATTTAATCATGAGGCAATTATCAAGCAAATCCAAAGTAAGGCACACAGTACAAAATAAGTGGCCTTCATTTTTTACTTTTTTAAAATGCCAATGTCATGAAAGACAAAGAAAGCCGAAAAAAACTGTTCCAAAGTAAAGGACACTAATGATACATAAAAATTAATGAATCATGTAACTGTGGATTGGCTCCTGAACCAGAAAAAAAGTACATTATTGGGACAATTGGTGGGATTTGAATAAGGTCTTTGGATTAGATAGGGTGAATGGCACACAGGAATTCTTTGCTCTATTTTTGAAACTTTTTAAGTTAAGTGTGAAATTATTTCAAAATAAAAAGTGGAAAAAAGGGAAAGATTTAGAGTTGTCCTGGTGCCTACCTTTCATACTACAAATGATGAAAACAAATTTGTTAAATGAAGAATGAAAACATTACAGCTTTCTTTTCACAAAAGTTCATCATTAAATGTGAGTTTATGGCAAATGAGATCATTCAAGCTCTGCTTTAAAATATGGCCTAATGCTGCCAAAATTATTTTTTTTAATTTACAAATTATTTCAACTCAAATACTTGTTAATAACTGTATGAGAAACGAGAAAATTCTGCTTTGCATTAACTGAATTTCAGAATAAGTATCAGGAAGACATAGCCTTTTCTATTTTGGAGTTCTTTGAAAGTAAAGCTGTCTGACTCTGGCTAAGTTATTTCAGCTTGTTCAGTTTCTTCATTTGTAAAATATGCAAATATCGACATACTATATAATTTGGTGGTGCCCTAATCACAAGCAAAAGAGCAAATGATCCATAAAAGAAAGTCCTTGGTCTGCTTTAGATTTCTAAGAGGAACAGATGGATTAGCTCATAAACCTAACTTTTTTCTATGATTGTGAAGAACTGCCCATTGACATTTTATAGGTTGCTGTTGGTATTAAAAGACATAACGAATGTGGTAGGCACTTAGTTAATGTTAACTGGAATGGAATGTCTGCTGGAAGAGACGTGAATCATTGTCTAACACCTTTCCTAATGTGATTAGAAACATAATACTTCCCGCACCAAAATAAAATCTGAAACACTCTAAAGAATGAAGAATATATTTGGGCAGTAGAGTTTTCTTCTAAAAAATAATATACGTAATGTAAATGTGAGTTAACATTCATCATATTAAAACACATAATGAACACACTATTCAAGCACTAGAATGTCATTAATATCACTGAAGCTACTTGTGTGTTTCTTCCTGATCCTATCCTCCTGCTTGATCCTGCTTGACCCACTTTTCCACTAGAGGCATCCACTATCCTGAATTTTTAATTTCTTTGTTCTTAGTTATAGGTTTTCTTTTTATTGTCTTTATGGACTAATTATTAGGTAGGGAATTCTAAATGTACTATATCACTCTTGTGAAATGCATTGTTCAGATCATCTTGATCTTTATTAACATTTTTTTTCTGCTTGTCTTACCAATAATTGAGAAAGCTGTGTTGAGGTCTCTCACTTTAGATTTGTCAGTATATCCATTAGCTCCATTATTTTTATCTTTATAAATTTCAAGTGAATATAAGTTTGTAACTATTAAGATTCTCTGGTAAAACAGAACCATTCATCGATATGAAGTGACCCTCTTCATTACTGATAAAGCTTTGTTTCTTAAAACCTATTTCGTTTAATATTAGTAAAGCTAACTAAGTGTTTCTTTAGTATTTTCCTAATATAGCTTTTCCCATCCGTTTACTCTTAATTACATCTTCATTTTTATATGTCTCTTTAAATAATGTATGGCTAGATTTTATTTTATTCAATATGAAGAGTTTTGTCCATTAACTGGCAAGTTTAATACATTTGTATTTATTGTGATTATATTTATTGTGATATTTGGATTTGAT
Organism: Micronycteris hirsuta; assembly: GCA_004026765.1. Taxonomy (NCBI): domain Eukaryota; kingdom Metazoa; phylum Chordata; class Mammalia; order Chiroptera; family Phyllostomidae; genus Micronycteris; species Micronycteris hirsuta. The sequence goes on from PVJI01002389.1 coordinate 85,055, forward strand.
GCTTTCTATTTGTCTTGCTTTATTTTATTTCCTGTTTTCTTTCTTGTCTCTTCTTTCAAGTTAATATTTGCCATTGTTCATTTTACAATTCAATTTTCCCCTCATGTTGGTTTGGAAGTTGTATATTATATTTCTATTCTTTTGTTGGTTATCCATCATATTTTATCATGCATATTTAACAACTTGAAGTCTAAAGTTAATATATATCTTAACATTCCTCCCAAACAATTACAAGGTACTTAGAACACTAGATCTAATTTCTTTCTCCAAGAATTTGTTATAAAATTATTTATACAGAAATTTTTTAAGAACTTCTTTCCTTTATTCTCATGATTCTTTAAAATTTCATTTAGTAAAGATTTATTGGGCATCAAGTTTCAAGTCTAAACATATATTTTTTGCACCCTCATTCCCAAAAGATATCCTCCAGAAGACAATTACTTTCTCACATTATCTTGAGATTATTATTCCAATATTCTCTATCCTGCAATAATGTTTATAAGAACTCTGCTGTAAGTCCCTGATTACATCTTTGTTGATAATCTGCCTTTTCTTTCTTTCTTTTTTATTTTTCAGGTTTTCTTATACAGTTTGTAATGATTGAGTACTACTTATTTTTTGTCCAATTCTTAATGAAAGAGACTATTCATTCCTGTAATAAGTACAAATATACAGTGTAATTTTCAACTTAAAAAATGCTGGCATATTTTTCATGAAATACATTTGCACACAAAGCTTATTTTTTTCTTGTAATGTGGTTTCAAGATACATGTAATGTTTAAAGAAAACTTTGAATTTCTAAAGGTTGGGAGATTGTGTAATGTTTATATATAAAGAACACACTCCAGCAGACTTCTGGCCAAGATGGAGGTGTAGGTAAATACGCTTAGCTTCCTCGCACAACCAAAAGGAAAACAACAAATTTAAAAACAAAAAACAACCAAAACTGCCAGAAAATCTAACTGTACAGAAGTGCAACAATCAAGAAGTTAAACAAAAAACATTCATCTAGACTGGTAGGAGAGGCAGAGATGGGCAGCCAGGACAGAGAGGAGGCATGGCAAGGCAGAAGCTAGCAGACCTGGTGGTCTGACATTTGAGTGTGGATAAACCTGGAGGAATAACTAGCGAGCAAGAAAGACCACACAACTGAGGGTTCTAGCGAGGGGAAATAAAGCCTCAGAACCTCTGGCTGTAAAAATCTGTAGGGGTTGAGGAGGCAGGAGAATCTCCCAGCCTCATAGGAGAATCTGTTGGAGGGACACATGAGGTCCTAGAATACACACAAACCCACCCACCCAGGAATCAGCAACAGAAGGGCCTAATTTGCTTGTGGGAAGCAAGGGAGGTAGCTGAAAGCAGGGAGAGAGCAAATCAAGTGGCATTGTTCCCTCTCTAACCCCTCACCTACTAAAACGCATTTAAGTGGGTTGCCCTGCCCTGGTGAATAACTAAGGCTCCACCCCTCACAACATAACAGGTGTGCAGAGACAAAGAAATATGGCTCAAATAAAAGAACAGATCAGAACCCCAGAAAAAGAACTAAGCAACAAGGAGATAGCCAACCTGTCAGGTGCAGAATTTAAAACAGTGGTAATCACGATGCTCACAGAAATGACTGAGTATGGACACAAAATAGAGGAAAAAATGAAGGCTATGAAAAGTGAAATAAAGAAAAACATACAGGGAACCAACAGTGACAGGAAGGAAACTGGGGCTCAAATCAACAATTTGGATCAGAAGGAAGAAATAAACATTCAACCAGAATACAATGAAGAAACAAGAATTCAAAAAGCGAGGAGAAGCTTAGGAACCTCCGGAGTAACTTTAAACATTCCAATATCAGAATCATAAAGGTGCCAGAATGAGAAGAAGAAGAACAAGAAACTGAAAACTTATTTGAAAAAATAATGAAGGAAAACTACCCATTTTGATGAAGGAAATAGACTTGCAAGTCCAAAAAGCTCAGAGAATCCCAAAGAAATAGGACACAAGGAGGAACACACCAAGGCACATCATAATTACATTACCCAAGATTAAAGATAAGGAAAGAATCTTAAAATCAGCAAGAGAAAAGGATACAGATGCCCACAAAGGAGTGCCCATAAGACCATCAGCTGATTTCTCAAAAGAAACCTTACAGGCAAGAAGGAGCTGGAAAGAAGTTTTCAAAGTCATGAAAGGCAAGAACCTATATCCAAGATTACTCTACCCAGCAAAGCTATCATGTAGAATAGAAGAGCAGATAAAGTGCTTCCCAGATAAGGTCAAGTTAAAGAAGCTCATCATCACCAATCCCTTATTATATGAAATGTTAAAGGGACTTCTCTAAGAAAAAGAAAATGATAAAAAAAATATGAACAGTAAAATGACAATAAACTCACAACAATCAACAACTGAACCTACAAAACTAAAACAAAAACTAAGCAAACAACTAGAACAGGAACAGAATCACAGAAATGAATATCACATGGAGGGCTATCAACGGGTAGGAGAGAGGGGAGAATGGGGGAAAAGGTACAAGGAATAAGAAGCATAAATAGTAGGCACAAAATAGACAGGGGAAGGTTAAGAATAAATAGCATAGGAAACGGAGAAGCCGAAGAACTTATATGTACAACCCATGGACATGAACTAAGGTGGGGGGGGGATGGTGCAGGGAGGGAGGTGCAGGGCCAAGGGGTATAAAGGGGAGAAAAAAATGGGACAACTATAGTCAATTAAATATACTTAAAAAAAGAAAAGAAGAAATTCCAGCTCCATTAGTTTTGTTAGTTCTGATAAACTTTGAATGTCTTCATGGAATCCGAGATGAAACAATAAGTATGTTCTGTCTTTAGATGTTATATTATTCAATCATATGTAAAGATGTAAAGTATGTTTCGAGGCTTTTTTTCATACAATATTTTTTTCCTCAAAATTAAAAGCCTCTGTTTACTTCATTAAATACCTTGTCAATATAGATATGGTTTTTGAATAATCCTCATGGAAGGATCACTACAGGTATTACATGTTTGTATGATTTTATTTTTTGGTTTGGGTTCCAATGCTAATTCTGCATGTGGGAGTCAATCTCTAATAAGCAATAGCTTATGAAATGACTTTTAATGAAATTCTGATGAAGCATCTTGGCACATGCATCTGGCTCTTATTTAGAGTCATTTAAAAGAAATATATCTTGGTAGGCTAAAAACCGTAACCCTAAATAATATCTTGAGAATATTATTTTTTCCTGGTGAATGGCTAAGTCCGTGTTTTTTCTCTTTTTTAAGATTTTTATTAAATTTATTGGGTGACATTGGTTAATAAAAATAGAGGTTTCAAGTGTGCAATTCTATAATGCATCATCTGTATGCTGTGTTCTGTGTTCACTATCCAAAGTCAAATCTCTTTCCATCACCATTTATCACCCTCTTACCCTCTTCTACCTCTCCTCATCCCCCTCTTCCCTTTCCCTCTGGTATTCACCATACTGCTGTCTGGGTCTATGAGGTTTTTTTTTAATCCTTCCACCATTTTTACCCAGTTCTCCAACCCCCTCCCCGAAACCTCTGTCAAACACTTATCTTTTTACTGTCTCCATCATTTTTCCTTTTTCAGAATGTCATATAGTTGAAATAATACAGTAGGTAAACTTTGTAAATCTAGCTTCTTTCACTTACCAATTCTCATTTAAGCTTCTTCCATGTTTCTTCATGGCTTGCTAGCTCATTTTTTGAATTCTGAATAATATTCCATTGTATAGATATACTACAGTTGGTTTATTTATTCACCTTCTAAAGGACATTTTGGCTGCTTCCAGTTTGGGGAAATTATGACTAAAGTGGCTACTAACAGTGATGTGCAGGTTTTTGATGAATGTAAATTTTCAACTCACTTATGTAAATGCCTAGGAGAGTGATTGCTGGATCACATGATAGGACTACTCTTATTTCTGTAAGAAAATGCCACACAGTCTTCCAAAGTGAGCATAACCACTCTGCATTCCCACCAGCAATGAATAAGGGCTCTTGTTGCTTCACATCCTCATCAGCATTTGGTACTGTCAATTTTTTGGATTTTAGCCTTTCCAATAGGTGCACAGTGACATCTCATTTTAGTTTGAAATCTCCTAATAACATATGATATTGAGAATCTTCTTACATGCTTATTTGCTGTCTGTATATCTTCTCTCTGGTGAGGTGTCTTAGATCTTTTGCCCATTTTTTAAAGTGAGTTGTTTGGTTTTTTTGTGTTGAATTTTAAAAAGTTCTTTATATATTTTGGATACAAGGGCTTCATCAGATATGCGTTTTGCAAATATTTTCCCCAGTCTGTGGCTTGTCTTTTCATTCTCTTTCAGTGGTTTTATAGATCAAAAAGTTTTTTTTAAAGTCCAATATATAAATTTTTCCTTTCATGGATTATGTTTTTGGTGTTGTATTTAAAAATTCATTGCCAAGGTCATCTATATTTTCTCCTATGTTATCTTTTAAGAGTTTTATAGTTTTGCATTTTACATTTATGTCTACAGTCCATTTTGAGCTAATTTTTGTGGAAGGTGTAAAGTCAGTGTCTAGATTCATTTTTTTGCATGTAGGTGTCTAGTTGTTCCAGCACCATTTGTTAAAAAGACTATCTTTTTTCCATTATTGCCTTTGCTCCTTTGTCAAAGATCATTTGACTATATTTGCATGAGTTTATTTCTGGGATTTCTCTTCCCTTGACGTATTTGTTTATTCTTTTGCCAATAACACAATGTATTGATTGCTGTGACTTCACAGTAGGTTTTGAAGTTGAGTACCACCAAGCCTATAACTTTGTTCTTCTCAACACTGTGTTGATTCTTTAGGGTCTTTTGCCTCTCCATTTAAACCTCAGAATTGGATTGTTTATATCCACAAAACAACTTATCAGAATCTTGATTGAGATTGTATTCTATCTACATATCAAGTTGAAAATAACTAAATCTTAACAATATTGAGTCTTCCTATCCATTAAATATCTTATAAGCTCTCTTTTCACTTATTTCATCAGTTTCATAGTTTTCCTCATAAAGATCACGTACACATTTGTTAGATTTATACCTAAGTATGTGGCAATGTAAATAATATTGTTTTTTATTTCAGATTTCAATTATTCGTTGCTGGTATATGAGAAAACAAATGACTTTTGTATATTAACCTTGTATCCTACAACCTTACTATAATCATTTATTAGTTCCAGGAGATTTGGGGGGGAGAGAGTGTTGTTTTTTTTGGGGGGGTGGTAAATTCTTAGGGATTTTCTACCTAGCTTATCATGTCATCTATGAACAAAGACAGTTTTATTTCTTCCTTCCCAGTCTGTGTGCTTTTTATTTCCTTTTCTTTTCTTATTGCATTAACTAAGACTTCCAGTACAATGTTAAAGAGGAGTGGCAAGAGGAAACATCTTGCCTTGTTCCCAAATGAAAGCATGTAATTTTTCATCATAAAGCACTATGTTAGCTATAGGTTTTATGCAGATGTAGAGGAAGTTCCCCTCTATTTCTACTTTGCTAAGATTTTTTAAACATGAATGGTATTGGATTTTGTGAAATGTTTTTTCTGTATGTATAGGTATTATGTTATTTTTCTTCATTAGCTTGTTGATGTGACAGATTATCAAAACTTACTTTTGAATATGAACCAGTATTGAATAACTGAAATAAATGCCACTTGGTTTGGTGTATAATACTTTTTATACATTATTGGATTTTGCTAATGTTTTTTAGTATTTTTGCATTTATGTTGATAACAGGCAATAGTCTGTAGCTTTCCTTTCTTAGTTTTAGTATTAGAGTAATGCTGGCTTCATAGAATGATTTAGGAAATGTTACTTCTGCTCTTTTTTTCTGGGAGAGATTGTAGAGAATTGGTATGTTTGATGGACATCACCAGTGAAACCATCGGGACTTGGTGCTTTCTTCTTGGGGGGAAGATTTCTATGAATTACTGATTCAATTTGTAAAACATATAGACCTACCTTTGTTTAGTCAGTATGGGTCTCCAGTCTCAGATCCTACCAACAACTAACTTTTTCCTTTGGGTCTCTTAGGTTAACCTCCTAAGAAGGACATCTGATTTGGTTCCTACACATCTTTTCCAATCAGTCAACAGCTTTAAATTAAATGGCTGCCCTTGAGTCCAAACGTCTGGAAACAGAAAAAAAGAAATCATGTAGTACATTTTGAGTCCATTTAAGGGTCAAGTCCTGGATCAAGAGAACTTCTTTTCAAAAGAACTGTAGAGAGGGAGGCAACAGGTGATGAATATCTTAGGAATGGTGCCGCTTCGATAGGTGTTGGGATTTTAAAGACCTTTTTGGTAATGCCTTTGTTTTGGTATAATGGTAATGCTGGTCTCAAAGGATAAGTTGATAAGTACCGTACTGTCTCTTCTTAGATTTTTTGGAAGTTTGTGCAGAAGTTGTGCAGAAGTAGCATTTATTTTTCCCCCTTAACTATTTGATAGACTTCACTAGTAAAGTATCTGGGCCTGAATTTTCTTTGTAAGAACATTTTTTTAAGCTACAAATTCAGTTTCTTTACTAAATATAGGGCTATTCAAGTTATCTATTTCTCCTTGTGGCAGAATTTTGGTAGAATGTATCATTCAAGAAATTGGCCCATTAGTTATCAAGTTTGTGGGCATTAAGTTGTTCATATCTTTTTATTATCCTTTTAATAGTTACCGAAGCAGTACCGATGGCCTCTTTTTAAATTCCAATATTGTAATTTGTGTCTTCTCTCTTTTTCTCTTTGCAAACCAGTCTAAATGTTTACCAATTTTATCCATCTTTTCAAAAAACTAGCCTATGGTTTCACTTATTTTCTTTTTTGTCTTCCTATTTTTCACTTTCATTGATTTCTGCTACAAGTTTTAATGATTTTTTTCTGCTTGCGTTAGGTTTCCATTGTTCTTCATTTTTGTTTCCCAAGGTAGAACTTAGACTACTTATATGAATTCATTACTATAAATGTTCCTATAAATACTGCTTTTACTGTATCCCCTAAATTTTGATAAGTTGTACCTTCATTTAGTAAAATATTTTAAATTTCTCTTGACTTATTTTTTTGATCCACATGTAAGTTAGAAATGTGTTGTTAATCTCCAAATATTTGGGGATTTTTCCAGGTATCTTTCTGTTATTAATCTCTAGTTCAATTCTATTATGTTTTGAGTGTACTTTTTCCCCATAACTTGTACTCTTTCAAATTCGTTAATGGCTGTTTTATGGCCTAGAATATTGCTAATGCTCTATGTGAGCTAGTGAAAAATGTGTATTCTTGAATGGTGGTTTACTTACCACTCTGAGAACTGGTATGGGCATTTGTTTCTAGGGAAAACCTAGCTTTGCATCTTCTTTCAGCTCTCTGATTCATTTTTAGATCACTGTTCTTTTACTTAATCAATACATTAAAAATGTATGCAAGGATGTATGTTCTCACTATTTCTACTTAATACTGTAATAATATTTGATATTCTACTACGTAATAAAGCAAGAAAAAGAAATGAAAGGTCAAAAGGTTGGAAATTAAGTAATATGGTCTTTATTTTCAGACGAGATGATTGTGCAGAAATTGCTAAGAAATCTAAAAAAAAATTATTAGAGGTATAAATTTAACAAAGTCCCAGGATACAACAGTAATATACTAGTAACAAATCACTAGAAAATAAAATTTAAATACATATATTTATGCACATGAATTAATTCATCCAAGATCTAGTGCATGTGACAGAAGGATCCTCTAGACTAGAAAACATAATTTACTTTAATGCCAGATGTGGAAATCCTGGATAGCAACTTTTGGCAGCCAGCAACTATTAACCTTCTAAATTATGCAAATTCAAGAACAATAATCTACAAAAAGAGACTAAGAAAGAATTATGACTATTAGTTGCAATGCAACCAATACATGAAATTCAGGAACCTGCAAAATTCTTTCCCACAACCTCCTTTGTGAAACAGGTTAACAGAACAAAAATAGTGAGTTGGAACTAAGAGAGGAAGGAATATCTGAGCAGAAATTTGATTTCACAGAAAAATTTGCAAAATGTTTATTAAAGGCCTATTCTAAACACAGAGTTGTTTGTAGGTACCACTAAAAATCCTATCCTGAAGCTGATAATCATGTTTCAAAGACAAGATTACTTTCAGGAAAGTTAAATAATGCAAGACACTCTATGATTTAGTGCCAAGATGAATGGTAGAGATAAGCATTGCAGGAGTACTCTTGAGAGAAGGAAAATATCAGTGTGGGCTGACATGTTAGAACACTTCAGGGAAACAAGAAATAATGAGGGAGTATGACCTGGGGTAGGGAATGGATAAGTAACTCTATCCCTAATAAAAATGACTCAGCTGGCCTGATCAGCCCTGCTTCCTTAACTTTAGCCCCTCTCCGAAGATTTATCTGATAGCCTGCTTTAAGAAGTGTGACAGAGAAGGAAGATATTCAAAGTCTAGTTTCTCTTCTTCCCTCCACAAAGTCCCAGACCCTTACCAACAGCCTCAGTGGTGGAGTCACCCCTGTGTTCTGGGCACTAGCCTCTACCACAGCACTGACCTCAGAGTGAGCAGGGTGGCTTCAAGCAAGCATAGCACAGAAATCACGAAAATCTAGTGTCAGAGTATATAGATCAAAAACTCATAAAGCTTGTCAGTCATAAAAACAAAGACACGAGGAAAAAGAAAATTTTTAACATGTTATAAATTAACCACATTTAGAAAGAGCCATGATTAAAGGGAATGAGAAACACTATAGAAGAAAAAGGAAGAGGATGCTTTTAAAAGACAAGAAAAATGAATGTTGAAGAACTGTTAGAAAACAAATACTTATTTTTTTAAGAAATATAGTTCTGTTAAAATAGAAAAGACTGAGAAAAATAAGCCTTATGTATTTCATATTGAGAAACAATGAATTGAGAAGGGAACCAAAGATGAAGGGAGGTGTAGGTTTCCCATGAAAGTTCAGGTATTCAATATTTTGTAGTATTCAGTGCTGAAGAACTAGCTTTCTTTTCTTTTTATCATCATGAAAATATTGTTGGAAAAAGCATTAAAGCAAGACAGCTAAAAAACATGCATAGCCTGTGGCATGTATCCACAGACCATCAAAATCCTGCTAGTTACAGAAATGTATCATGCTCTTGGTCAATTTCTGCATGTTGCTAGTATCCCCACACAATGGAGAAGGAATCACACTGTAGGGGAAGTGTGGTATTCCTTGGGTAGCATAATTCTGATATTCATAAGTATATATACGTGGGCCAAAAGGTTCTCAGAAACCATGCAAAGAACTTCGGAAATAAAGACAAGGAGTCCCTGGCAATCTGGAGGGACTTTTTTGTTTCACAAAATCTAGTCTAAACACAGCTGAACTCATGAGGATATGTCTCTGAAGATATGGGGTTTCCATGGTCTTTTCCTTTTAACACCCTCCCTTCCCTTCTTCCCTTCCTTTCTTTTCTCCTTCAGCAGTTGTTACTGAGTGCCTACTCTCTTCTAGGCACTGTACTTGCTAATGTCTCCTTAGATTTCTATATGTTCTTTCCTCTCTAGGCTGAGCAAATTATGTCTTTCAGGGTAAATATACCTGCCTGTCTCCAGCGCATAACCCCAGGAGTACAAGAGGGCTAAAGGGGTTCCTATGCCAGTCATCCCAAAATACAAAGGCTCCTGCTTCCATGTAGAGTATCAAAAGACCCCCAAATAATTTTGTAAGACCGAAAGAAGTAATTCCCACGACCGATTCACTTGTGGGAAACAGAGTCAGCTAAAACAAACTACTACATGTCATCAGGGCACCGACCTATTTACCGTCCCATGACTCCTACATCTGAGAATGCTGGTAGCAGTTTTAGGAAAAGTAGTAAGAAACAGTCAACTGGTCTGAGCAGCCTTGACCAAGTCATGTTGAATTACAGCATTTGTTACTCTGTTGAAGCAACATGGCATTAAAACCAAGTACACACCAATGTCAGTTGTGACATGTTCCCACAGTGGAAGAAACTATACATGCCATCAGTGTTGTGGCAGAAGGCAATGGGAATTGCTACTGGTAATGGTTAATGTTCATTTCTTCCTGTTCCACTTTCTATAAACAAGGTAATGCCTATACAAGCTCATTACTGTAAACTGAGCACATTTAAATTGGCAGTAAAACCAGAGTATTTACTCTAGTGCACATATAAAGTGCCTCATCCAATGTTTTGGAAATGTTTCAAGTTTTGAAACCAAGCAGCTGGCAGCTTTACAAGCCAAACCTTACACTTAAATCACTCACTCTGGAAAGTTTTTTGGTGTCCCGTGTCAGGTAGTACCATTCAACAGACATTCATTCCCCGACCCCTCGGATTCTTTTGCAATAAATTTGCATTCACGGGGCTCTTATAATTCTTCCAGCACCACAGACTCCAATGTCTGTTGATTAAATGTATATATCCCATGCATTTAATCTGACTTTCATTATGGCCACTTCGTAAAAACGCCACAGACTGGACAAGCGATGACACATAGCAAGAAGCTGGAATCCCTGCAAAGCCTCAGATTAGGTTTTTTTTCTCCTTCTTTATTAATAGTGACCATTTTGTGGCCTAGCTCTAAATCAGCAAAAGTATTTGACAGCAAATGTTCCTATCTATGGATTATATATAACCTGTCCTAAACACCAGATGAAAAAAGGATAACCCCAGGAAAGGGAGGGCTTGCTTCATGTAAATCATGTTACAAATTGGACAACACCCAGAGAGTTCATTGTTCAACCTCAATTGTGAAGGCCATTCCCATTTACTATTCCCCTAGAATCGATGTTAATTAAGGCAGACTGAGGCCATAAATCAGCCTGGGAGTTTTACAATGTAATTCAGCATTAAGCATATATATTTATATTAAAAGTAACTGATTAACCACGAGAGTTTTTTCAGAAGTTGCTGAGGCCATTTTTCTATAATGAAGACATGTCACCTTTCATTTCTGTGAAGAGAGAAAATAAAAGAAATATTATCTTCTAAAAAGATGCAGTAAGGCTAGTTAAGTGACTCACAGCGCTGATTATTGGGAGAATGGAAAGAGAGAAGGAAAAGAAAAAAAGGAGGCAGGAGTTACATGTGAAAGGAGAGGCAGTTAGCATCTTTATCATAGCTCCCTAGACGTCATTAATTTTCCCTTTATTTACAATCATTTCTTACACACCTATTATATGTCAGACACTCTACTGGGCACTAAGGGATGGAGAAATAAGTAAGAATCAGCCCTTGTCCTTGAAATAAGCATTCAGCACTGTAGTGGGGAAGACCAATACAATACAGCTCCAATAATATTATGTGGTCACAACATTTAAAAGAATTTATTGAATGCCTACTATAACTATGCTCCAAAGATAACCTATTTTATATTCTCATTTTATAAAATAATAGACAAGTAATTTTGTGCCTCAGAGAAATCAAAACCAAGAACCACACCTGCCTGACAGGAGAGGGAGGTGAAGTGCTTGTGTTCTAGTCTTGGTTTCTCACCAGATGTTCCCAGCTTCCCCAAACCTGCTTCTTTGCCTATGAGAGAACCAAACCTGGTAACCAAAGACAGGCACTTGTGATACAAATCTTTTGTTCAGCCCCTCGACAGACATGGATACTTAATCATGACACTTCCCTGTTGAACTTTTGAATCTGTCCTTCCTTTCTTCCTTCCTTCCCTCTTTCCTCTCCTTCCTTCCTCCCTCCCTCTCTCCCCTCCCCCCTTTTTTAAATGGTACTTTAGAAAGCTACTACCAGCTGAATGGAAGATGTTATACCTAAAGAATTCCTAGTTCTAATACTGAGTACCTAAGGTACTGTCTAGAGAGCACATGTGGCCACTAGTGGGCGCTCAATAAGACAGTTTATCAGAAGTTCTGTAACACTACTGTAGGTTTGTCTTGTTCCTTCTCTATGTGCATGCTGACGTTTCATAATCATTTGAGGAACATATCTCCATCCCCATAGCAGAATCCGTCCTCTGGATTCAACAGTGTCTGCCTCTTTTTCCAATTATGCCTAGTACTTGATCAAGTAATCATATAGTAAAAAGATACCATTTGAAAAAGGAGAAATTAAGCTGGAAAGCAAACATTTTAAAACCTATTCAAAGTAACCACCAAGAACTGGAAACCTTCCACCTCCCCCTACCTAAAAAAACCTGGTTTTAGTTTTTAGTTTTGAATCCAATTAGTATATCAAGATCATACTTTAACAGCCAAGTCTTCTGAAAACATGATTTTAAAATGCACTAATAAATGAGTATCTTTTACTTGGTCTAAATATAGTGGAGGCCACTTTGGTTAGGAAGAAATAGATTCACAGAACTGCAAGGTGCCTTAGATACAACCTACACAAATGGAAAGTGTTATATAAGCTTGTCAAAAATCCAGTGACTTGCACGAGGTCACCCACCCACCCCTTAATGGGAGAATAGGGGCTGAAATCCCAATATCCTGATCCCCACCCCAGCACTTTCTCTAAATTTAATTTTTGCTGATGTTTCCTCAGAAAGAAGATTTGATGGCTGGCCAGGGACTGTGAGCAATCCTCACCACATCTCTTTCACAATGTCTCCTAAGAATTATTCAGCACAAGGAAGTTTGCCTGAGTCCCTTTTTTCTTTAGCACAATCAACACAGGTGACTGCAGAATAATTTTTCATTTCCTTTCTTGAAAGCAAATGTGTTAGGGAAGCAGTGGTGATTTACATTCCTAATGTGGTTCTGTTTAGAGGTGAGGTCCCAGGACATGGGCTGCAGGCTCCCCAGGTGTAGAAGCAGGAACTTCTGCCAGAGGACAAACAGAAGCCAGACTATTGTGATCCTCAGATAGAAAATTATTTTCCTAGGCATATTGAAGAACAGTTTTGTGCTCTTACAACCACAGGGCTATAGTTACAGGACTGGAGAAAAGGGATTTCAAAACCTTTCTTAATGACTTTTCACAGGAGGGTTGGTTTTGGATGAACAGAGGAAAAAAGGAACGGCCAGCCTTGACTGATTTAGGAACTGCTCACAATTGCACTGCATCAAAGTGATTCCTTTTTCATATGTTTCTTTCTCTGTAGAATCCTGTTACCCAAGGCTGAATAAGAAAAGGGCATCAAATGCCAAAGTCTTTATAAAATGATCACAGATGTTTGGCTCACAGTTTCTTCAGCCAGCTAAGGGAATTAAAATAAAAATTCAGAATGACACTTTATTAAGACACTCTACACAGGTATTTAGGGGGAAAAACCCTGTGAGTACAATTTCCTTCTATAAATATTTCATAGCATCCTAGATTCTGGGCACCTGGGCAGGAAATGTCATATATTCTCCATCTGAGAAATTTTATTTACTTCCTGGTCGAGAGCTTTTAAGAATTCTAACAAGAGCAATACTCTACTGCAGCAAAGGCTTTCTCTCAAACACAAGTGTCCCTTGCCAAACCTGAAAGGAAAAGTCGTAGACATCTCACAGTGTCCAAGAGAGGTGGTCTGAAATATAGAGTATATGAAAACGATCGACTTCTGGCCAAGATGGAGGCATAGGTAGATAAGTTCTACTTCCTCACACAGCCAAAAGAAGGACAACAACAATTTAAAAACAACCAGAACTGCCAGAAAATCAAAATGTATGGAAGTCCAACAATCAAGGAGTTAAAGAAGAAACATTCATCCAGACTGGTAGGAGGGGTGGAGACAGGCAGCTGGGGCGAAGAGTAAAAGCAGCAAAGCAGTGGACCAGTGGGTGAGGTGCTGGCTGGTGGACCACAGGGTCCCACATCTGTGTGCAGATAAACCAGGAGGAATAACTAGGGACCGAGACAGACTGTGCAGCCAGTTCCAGCATGGGAAACAAAGGCTTCCAAACCTCTGGCTGTAAAAATCTGTGGCAGTGGCAATGGTGGGAGAAACTTGCAGCCTCACAGGAGAGTTTGTTGGAGAGATCCACAGGGTCCTAGAACGTACACAAATGCACCCACCCAGGAATCAGCACCAGAAGGGCCTGATTTGCTTGTGGGAAGTAAGGGAGGTGACTGAAAGCAGGGAAAGAGCCAAGCAAGCAGTATCATTGCCTCTCTGACCCCTCTCCCACATACAGCATCACAACTCAGCAACGAGGATTGCCTTACACTGGTGAATAACTAAGGCTCCGCCCCTTACAACATAACAGGTGTGCAGAGACAAAGAAATATGGCCAAAATGAAAGAACAGATCAAAACTCCAGAAAAAGAACTTAACAATGAGGAGATAGCCAACCTATCAGCTGCAGAGATCAGAACACTGGTAATCAGGGTGCTCACAGAAATGATGGAGTACAGACACAAAATAAAGGAAAGAAGTGAAGGCTATACAAAATGAAATAAAGAAAAATATACAGTGAAACAACAGTGAAGAGAGGGAAGCCAGGACTCAAATCAATGATCTGGAGCAGAAGGAAGAAATAAACATTCAACCAGAACAGAATGAAGAAACAAGAATTCAAAAAAAAAAAAAAAATGGGGAGAGGCTTAGGAACCTCTGGGACAACTTTAAACATTCCAACATCTGCATCATAGAGGTACCAGAAAGAGAAAAAGAGCAGGAAATTGAAAACTTATTTAAAAAAATAATGAAGGAAAACTTCCTGTTCTGGTGAAAGAACTAGACCTGCAAGTCTAAGAAGCTCAGAGAATTCCTAAGAAATTGAACCCAAGGAGGAACACACCAAGACACATCATAATTTAATTACCCAAGATTAAAGATAAGGAAAGAATCCTAAAAGCAGCAAGAAGAAAGGAGACAGTTACCTACAAAGGAGTGCCCATAAGACCATCAGCTGATTTCTCAAAAGAAACCTTACAGGCAATAAGGGGCTGAAAAGAAGTACTCAAAGTCATGAAAGGCTAGGACCTACATCCAAGATTACTCTATCCAGCAAAGCTATCATTTAGAGTGGAAGGGCAGATAAAGTGCTTCTCAGATAAGGTCAAGTTAAAGAAGCTCATCACCACCAAGCCCTTATTAAATGAAATGTTAAAGGGACTTACCTAAGAAAAAGAAGATGATCAAAACTGTAAACAGTAAAATGACAACAAACACAACTATCAACAACTAAACCTACAAAACTAAAACAAAACAAACTAAGCAAACAACTAGAACAGAACAGAATCACAGAAATGGAGATCATGTAGAGGGTTATCAGTGGGGAGGGGGCAGGGGAGAATGGGGAAAAAGGTACAAGGAATAAGAAGCAAAATTGGTAGGTACAAAATAGACAGGGTGAGGTTAAGAATGGTATAGGAAATGGAGAAGCCAAAGAACTTATATGTACAACCCATGGATGTGAACTAAATGGGAGGAATGCTGGAGGGAGGTGAGGCACAGGGCCAAGGGGGATAAAAGGGAGAAAAAAATGGGACAACTATAATAACACAATTGATAAAATATACTTAGAAATAGGACAAATGAAATATAAATAGAGTATATGCTTGTATCCCTTGATTAAAACAATAAATATCATAAAGGTGAGCTTTTTGAAAGCCAATTCAAGGTGACTGAGCTCATTTACACAATTTTTTTTTTAAAAGAGACCATCAGGATAACAAAGTAACATGAAAGTCTATTCTCCCCAAGACAAGTGTTGAGACCAAAGTTTTTAAATTTATTTGATCATGAAAGTTCAGTGTTATGAGGGTTATGTCTATGCCTGAAAAACAAATTAGAGAAATAAGGAAATTCATTGAGGACTGAGGTGATTAATCTTGTATGTATTCCTTTATATTCCTTACAGAACAAACTAGAATGGAAATGCTAGAGTTGAAAGATCACCATTTAAATACCAGTCTGCTTTTACCACTTGTGAAGTCTTGAAGGGTCTTAGACTCTCAAACTCTGAGCTTTGGGTTCTTCTCTGTAAAAACATGGTGGGGGAAAGGCCTACCAACTTTGGCAGGCTGTTGTACAATTAAGGGGATAATATGAGAATGTGCCTAGGCTTTACTGGCTAAAATGGAAGTTTCTCCCTTTCTTAAGTTTCTTAGAGAAAGATCTCCTGTTGGGGAGGGGGATATAAAGGGACTAAAGAGTAACGGAAAAAATGCAATAAAGTTTTTTTTTAAAGACAAAAGATAAGAGTAAAAAAGTCTTTCTAACATGTAATCAGTGTTCAAAAGACAAAATAAATCATAGTACCGGGGAAAGAAGTGAAGATGAGATAAGGAATTCAGATTGGCTGTTAACAGGGATCCAATTCATCTACAGTTGCTTTGTTTTACAAATCTCAGCAGTTACTTGGATAAAGATTCAAAACGGTGAAGCTTAGCCATGCAGGCCAAGCCACAGCACTTGGCCACGTTTGCAGTCAGAGATAATCCAGGACAAGTCAGGCTCACCACACTTCTTGGCCCATAGCAAAGTGGCCATGCCTATAGAGAGGTTGCCATGAATTTTATAATCGGGGAATCTAAATCCCTGAGGAATTCTCACAGCAGCAGGCATTAATAGGAGTTAGGTGTAGATAACTTCCTACTCTAAATGAATCTTTGACATAAAGCTGCCATGTTTTATTTCAGTAATAAAATGTTTTGTTATTTTAATAGTATACATTTCAAATGACTTGTATGAAACCCTGCAGAAGATTGTATCTTGGAGACTTGAATTTTACTCACCTTGCCACAAAACTGCTTTTGGTTCGTCCAAAGGAGAGTACCAGACAGCAAATCAATAACCACACTGATTTATTTACAGGAAAAAAAGTTCAATTAGTTTTAAGTAAGCAATACAAAGAAGTAGTTTGAGGACTTGTCATATGTTAGTTACCTCCTTTTACATGATTGATCCATTGTTTCTACAGATGTACTTTAAACAGATTTATGGACAACAAAGAACAAACAGCACTATCATTTAACTATATAAAATTAAATTTCTATTGTTATAAAAATAATTGTGTTGATGATAACCTCAGCATGCTACTCTGCAAAACAGCATATAATATTATAATAAAAGATAATAAAGGTATTTTTAACTTGAATGAAAAAATCCCCACCTTATTTTACTTCTAATAAAGAGGTTACCTATATAAAGCAAAATAATGAAGCAAATGATGAGATCAGATGGGGGGGTGTCTCCCTATTGATATATCTAGGTATTTAGAGCAAAAGTGGTTCTGTTGACTTCCATTCTTCACTCTGCTTCACGCCAAAACATCTGGCTAAAAAGTGAAAAAACACCCAAATGGCATTGTATAGGAAAACACCTAGATGATTGATTGCATTTTTTACTTTAAAGTCAATGTTTTGATATTATAAAGACACGGCCTTTGTTCAGTAGGTGTAATCTTTTACTGGTAAAAACCATGGTTTTACAAACCTTGCTTTGACAAAGACTAAATTATTAAATCTAATTTTAAATCAATTACCAGTTTTAAAGAATGGACCCGATGTTGTATGCTCTGAACCCCACTTATCCTGAGTGCCAGGCTGAAAGGCAGGAAAAAGGACAAGACTTCATTAGAAAGCGCTGCAATCCAGAATTTCAAAGTATGCAGATAGCACAAGGTCAAAAGAAATAAGAAACTAGAGGCAACATTTTAAAACAGCTTTAACATATTAATCTAAAGTGAGTGTGCCAGAGCATTTTAAAATAAATGTTGTATGCCAACCCATCACACCAATGTGCAATGATTACACAAATTGTGTTGATGCTGTAAACAGAAATAAGTCAAAACACCAGCAGTTAGGGAGCGAAGATCCACCCAGCTTCCCTCATATACATCTAACCTCAAGCTCTGTTTCCGAAAGTGAAAGGACACTGATGAGAGTACAGAGACAAAAGGTCATTAGTCATGTTGTTCAGAGGACAGTTTAGTTTGGCCAGCCTTTCAGGGGAGAAATACACTGGGAGGTGAGGTAAGGTGGAAGACCCTGGCCTTGTTCCAGAATGAGGCTCCTTGGATCATGCAGATTAAAGGGCTCCAGGGGTAATTCTAGGGACCTGCAACACAAATTAGGGCAGACCTAGAGTTCCATTTGATGGAGGATTCCGAGTTGTGGCCACAGAGCTGGAGTGTCTGATTTTCCCAGTCTCCCTCAGTCATGTGACCGGGCTTGACTAGCACCTAGCTTGAATATCATGGAGGTCTTTTGGGTCTTCTTTAACCACAAAGATGGACAAAGGTGTCCTGAAATCAAGTTCTGCCTCTCTGTTGCTTCATATAATTTCTTCACGGGTCAAATTCCTATGTGTGTAAAGATCACTACATGGTGTGACTTGGGTGTGTCATTTACACTTTCTGTGGCTCAATTTTCTCATCTGTAAAGTAAGATAAAACCACGCCATCCAGTGGCCATAAGGATTACATAAGAAAAAACTGGCATAGTGTGTGCACTCAGACTTTTAACTGATTCTAATTCTGAATGCAAGCAACCAATTCAAGGCAATTAGTGCTGTTAAAAAGTTAGTCACCCCTTGTACTGTGTTTGCTTATTCATTGATTTATTTTCTCCCTACAGCTGGTAACTAAGGCCCGTCTGCCAAACTACCAAAGACACACGGGGCAAAAAGATGGGGGGAGAAGGTTAGTATTGTGAAGACCATCCAACACATTAACTGGTCTCTCCTGGAATTTCTGATTGCTACCTTTTTCTGACTGCCAAGAAGACAGGCTACAGCGGCTGGTTCCAACATACCCGAGTGGCCTGACCCTGAGAGGATCTGAGCAGGCGCTGTGGGAAACTCAGGGAAAGGGCTTTAGCTCCCTCCTTCCAGTCTTAAGAAAGCGGAACATAACATGATTTCTTTTTGTCTGTGGCTTGGAAACAAATGTTCCTTTGCCTATCTTCCCCAGGTTTAATTAGTCTTCTGTCTTTCTCAGAATTCAGCCTGTTCATTTGCAAATGGGAGACATCAGAAAGGCTAGTGAGTGTGGGTGTGGGTGTTGGGGGGTGGTGGTGGCAGAGGCTGAAGTGTTTATTTTCAAAGCCACGGGGGTCCCCATTTGAAAAAGCACCCAGCTTATCTCAATGTTTTTGTTTGTATGATTTTGAATTAAAAGGTTGGAGCAATTCATTTAGGAGATTAAGCTGTCTTTACAATGGGCCTAGTTGACTTATTTATTCACTAGTATTGCTTGGGTTAAAAAAAAGTCTACTACACTCTGCATTATTCAAGTGCAATGATTTTAAAAGATTCTTTGGTCTTTCATCATATTGCCAATTAATTTTTCATTAAAATGATGTTTATTTGCTGGTCACAAATAAAAGTCACAAACCATGTGTGTTAACAGCTTACGGTTGCCAGTTTTAGCAAATAAAAATACAGAATGCCCAGTTAAAGAAGAATTTCAGAAAAAAGTGAATAAATTTCAATATTAAGTATGTCCCAAATCACTTGCAAATCATGGGGAATACTTATATTTTAAAAGTATTCATTATTTTCCTAACATTCAAATTTAACTAAATGCTGTGTATTTTATTTGCAATCCCACCAGGTCTCCATGTGCCAAGGATGCCAAGTGAAAACTAGGAGAAATTCCATTTTATTATTATACTTAAACTTGCTCCCTGCAGAGCTGAAGTACTTCAGCAGTCAAAGTAATTCCCAGTTTATAAACAGATAAACTGATACTTCATGAAATCAAGTGAATTTTGACTACAGGATGAGATCTAGTTCTAAGCACCAAAGCCCATCCATTTATGGTAATTAATTCCATTTATGGTCATCTCATTTAGAAAAGAAAAAACACAAAAAAGACAATTGGTATCATCAATTGAATTAGAAGTTCAGATCATTAACTACCACATTTATACACCAATATCATCTTTCATTTATGTTACAAAGCAAACATCCTGTGCAAAGAGGGGTTGAAACACCCAAGTGCATATCCTAAGGTTGAAGAGGCCTTTGAACCAATAAATAAGTGATTTCTCCACAGGAGACTAAACATTTGCTTGTCACAGTAACAAAAAGCAAGCTGAATTTTATATAGCACAACTATTTTCATGTATATGTTAATATAGTTAAATGAAAAGAGGGATTGTTCAATTGTTTTTTCTATTAAAAATTAAAATTTTTGCCCTTGACTCAAATCTTAGCAAATATTTTCAAACATAATTATACCTATTTTGTCCTTAAATGATTAAATTCTTCCTCTTTGTTCTTGGTCAGTACAATGCAAAAGAGGTCTATGAGTTCCCTTCCCTTACCACGGAATTATATTGTAATAGTTGTAGCAATTCATTCCCCAAACCCCTGAGTTAATAAATTGTGATGATGAACTAATCAGCCTAATTGTGCATAGCTTATAGAGTCAATTTCATCAACTTAAAGTCACATCTAATATTTAGGAAGAAAGAGTTTTTTCTTTTCTTGGGGTTTTTTTTTTTTTTGGTAGACCTCAAAGGACTTTAATTTTTCTTTCTTCTTTTCTTTCTTTTTTTAAATCGGCACCTTCCCGGAAAAGAAAAAAAGAAAAGGAGACATCAAGTGAAAAGCTCAAATTAAGCTTCAAATATTTGGTCAAGAAATACCTATTTGCCATTTAAATAAAATATTAGAAAAACCTTGCTAGGACTTGATTTTGAAATAAGCCTCATGTTGGCGGTAAGTCTTGCTAAGAAACGCCACTGAAAGCTGCCACTTGACCCGGAATTCCTTTACAAGAAAAACTAGCCATAACTACATGTGAGACCTGTATGAGAAACTGCCGGAATGTCAACTTCATTTGCAGTGGCCCCATATGGCCTGATCACTCTCCCTGGCATGATAAATCACTGGCAGAACCCTTACCTTCTTACGTTTGATCTCTGCTCAGCAAGATGTGGTTTTGATGTGAAGAACTCCAGATCTCTTAGGTCAGAGACAAATAGCAGTGGCACTGACCTGCAAAGTGCTAAGTCTCTATTAGACTCAAGTGAAAAGCCGTAAGCTTCTGACAAGTTCCCTCTGCACAGAGTCTACTGGACCCACCGTGGTTTTCACGAGCTCAGGCTAACAGAAAAGCTGCTGATGTGGTTTGGAAGAAAAGTGCCAACAAACCTCTTCTTTTTACTGCTGTTGCCAAGTATTAAAATCAATTTTCCCTAAGACTTAAGGACGAATTCTCTTGGGAGTCACTGGCCTAATTTCTAGTCCTGTAAATCTTTAGCAAAAACAAAAATTTTTATATCCAGTGGATCTTCATGACACTGCTAAATCACTCACGTATACAAGGAGAATCATTAACACAGACTTCTGTGGACCACTCTTTGGTAATTATAAGGACATCCTTGGGATCCCATGATGAGACATTATTAAACATACAAGCTATTTATCAGTAAAAATAAAAACAAAGACCTGAAATGAACCTAAAAAGACATATCTGAAAGAAAGGCTTCTTGCAAAAAGAGTTGGTGTGTTCAGACATGATTTGTCACTATAAAAAAACTGCAGAATCTTTCCAAAAATTGTAAGATTAAAATTAGTGAGAATTTTAGTTGGCTGAAATAATGAGGCATTCCAAGAAATCTAAAAGTGTGCTATCATTTTAGCAGTTCCATTATTTCAATGGCCATCCCTTTAGACCACTCACAATTAGAGACAGTCATAAATAAGCCTCTCATTAGCTCTCTCTAGAACTGAGTCAGTGACTTGGCAAGTGTTCATTAAAAGCAAATGTTTGGTTTCTTCTTCCGCTAAATGTAGTTTTTGTACCCATATTTGTACATATGTGCCCATACCGAGTACTGAATAATAATCTCTCTCTTTAATTCAGATCATCAAGAGTTTCAAAAGTCTCTGTTTTGTGCATTTCTTTTCTAAGCCCTGTCTTTTTCAGTTGGAATTCCTGATACTGATATCAGAATATGGACAAACCTCATTAGTCTCCTGCTGTTTACAGGACAGGATTTATGCTCAATGTGCTGAACACAATGTCACACATCACTAAAGGGACAAAACTACCACCCAGGCTCCAATTTGAGAAATTTTTCACTCAGTGCAAACTATCAGCATGGAGAAGCATGAAAGAGCAATTACAGCCAACACATGTAGTCTTTTAAGTGTACACCAATAAATACCCATTTGTGAAGGTTAATTTAATGCAACCCAGGGTGTTATCTGGAATAGTATATGTCACCAATTCAATCCATTAAGTAATTACTAAATTCTCAAGAGGGCTCACAGAAGTCAAATGTGGTTATTCCAGGTTCATTGCTTCTGGTCTCCCGAAGGACCATTTAAGCCAACAGCTGGAAGAGCGACTACAAAGGTTCCCTGGCATAACTGACCATTTAATGAAAACAGGTAATGAGTCTAACTAGGGAATGAGAGTCATCAAGAGCCTGTCCTTAGAGAAATACTTAGAGAAGCAAAAGAGAAGACAAGTGTGTAAAAACAGAAAAGGAGATGAAAAAGATAAGAAGGGGTAAGCTTGAGAAGCACAGGAGAAAGAGAAATGTGTTCTCTCTAGAAGTGAAAACAGAAATCTGGAGAGTCTAAAATCTGGCTTAAAGAAGACAACTTGTCAGCAGTTTCTTTAGATAGGATTTTTGAGCCATTTCTAATGAAACATTAATTGTGCATCCCAATCACCACCACCCTCTATCACTGAAACTCTGTGAAAGTTTGGGTATTGCACGAATTTCTGGGGACCATGCTCTATTTCTCTATTCTGCATCCCCACTAGATTACATGTAATAGACAGATCTAATAGTGGTTGAGCCTTAGTGAAAAATGACTGCTCATGAAAGGCAACGTGGGAGATAACCACCCAACTCCTGACAAGTGTCTCTCCCACCAAATGATGGTTTATGGAATTATGGCTTATGGCGGGAGAAGAAACAGTAGAAATAATGTGAAATATATTGGCTTTCAACAGTCTTACACATCCTAGCTCCCAAATGAATCTAATAACCATAACAAAGAAAAGCACTTTTTGAATAAAAAAACAAACAAGCAGGTGTCATTAAGGGCCATGTGAGACTACCCAATCGGTGAGAATCTAAAAACACAGTTCTTTATCATGCCCTAAAGAATCGCACCTACCCAGGTGATTCATACCTAAAGTGTTGATTACATCAACATTTTTTTTGCTTTGAATGTGCGTTCTCGTCTTTATGTCAGGTTGAAATTGTTGCTAATGATAGCTATGAGAATATCAACTAGAATTAAGTTTGGAATTTGTAGTCAGAGAACTGAGTTTGGGGCACTCAGCAGTACTTTAAACCAAACTCAAATTTTATTGCCTTTGTTGTGGTTCTTGTGCCTGTTCTTACCGTTATGAGAAGGAAAGGAAGAGGATTATTTGATCCTGGAATTGCCACCTACTAGCTATTGAGCCTGTAAAAATTATTTAATGTTAATATGCTTGATTTTCTCACTTATAAAATGGGGATGTTAACATATATTTCCATCAGAGGACTGCCACAATTATTAAATGTAATCATATGTGAAAAGCACTTTGGATATTATAGTATTAATAATATAAGCTGTAGCTATTAGTAGCTATTAATGATAATAAAAATAACAAGTATTCATTCAACAAACATTTCCTAAGTATTTATAGCATGTGGCACTAAGATGCCTCAGAAATACCAAGATGAATAGGCATTTATAATCTAGTAGTTTATGAATAGGGAGTTATCAGAAAAATAGAATACAAGGCAAAAACTGTACCACCAGGAGTAGTACAAACAAGTAATATGGGCATTCAAAGAATATAGGTTCACCCTAAAAAAAGTGTGGGGCCAACTCTATTAGTTATTACATAAGTACTACGTAGCAAAGGGCTAGATTCAGTTTTAGGGTTGGAAAATTTCATTCTTCAGTAGCTTCTTCAGAATTAGAGGCACACACGCACACATCAAATAACTCACAAAATACAAGCACAGAGGTGAATGTACAATACCAGCTTTGAGTATAAAACACAAAAATTTAAAACACTAACACAATACAAAGCAATGTTATTTTCAAGTCTGGTGCTAAGGAACAATTTAAATTCTCCGAACTAACAGGATTAAAAACAGGACTGAATCAGTTATTCAAGAAATAGTTTTTCCTGCTAGAAATTCTTTTTCACATTATATCCACTGTCATCTCTGTAGTTTTCTCCAGTCCTAAAAACAAACAGCACACAGTGAAGAATTCATCCATTTACCAGGTAATGGGCCTCCAAAAATGAGTGGGGGCTAGGGGGGCACAACAGAGCCAACATTTGAGTGCTTACTCTGTTAATCCAGATAATGTAACAAAAATAGGGAAATTAGTCTTGGCATGAAAAGTTATAACGATCATGTACCCCAGGGTTTTCTACAATCATTCCTTAAAGGTAGGTTTATGGAATGCATTACTGTTCTTGGTTTAGGGAAACCAACTAAAAGCATCCACAAAAGTAGGACTGGTTTCTGATATTATCCCCTTATGGAGAAGACCAAGCTTGGAGGAAAACCACACATTCTGGACCTCCTAATCTTATTCCAAAATGGCACAGAATACAATTTGGAAAAATTCTTGACACATTAATATCATTTGGCTTTCCTTTATGTTACATCATATGCACTTAAGACTTCTCTGTGTTCTTATACATAAACAAATACCAATTAGACACAAATGCAAAAAGTTAAAATTTTAATAATAAAAATAAACTTTGAGAAGAGTATATAGATGAGTATCTTGAAAAACTTGGAATAAGAATGGATTTCTTAAACAAGACACCAAAAGCAGGAAACATCTCTTTTCCTTCCAAACCTTCATGGCGCTTAGAGGGCACTCATCTCAAGCATTCAGCGTCTCCTGTCATGCACCACAGTTATTTGTGCGTGTGTCCCCATCCCGTGTCCAAATGGCAGTCCTCTCCCGCCCCCCTAGGGCACAGGCCACATCTGTGTATCTTCGTGCCAGACAGGACTAACAGTGCTTTGTATACAAGAGGCCCTAAGACGTGAATAAATGAATAAATAAATTCAGGGAAGCAAGTGGGTAGCTCTGGCTGCAGTTAAAAATAAAAATGACCCCAAGATAATACAATTAGATATAACCTTCCCTATGAAAATCAAGTTACATTGGTGCATTGGGTATCAGACTCCAAAATACAAATGAGGCAGAACTCACGGATTTCAAGCTGGCTGCGCAATTTAACCAATCTCATACTGGTTTCTGATCTCCTCACAAAAAGGATTCAGTGAGGAAGTCCAGTTTTCATACCAAAGGAAACGAGACTTTAAATTCTTTGGATTTCATAATTATGTAGATTTCGTAATTTTGTCTTCCCAGGCAAGGGAGTATTCCCCCTTCCTCTGCGCGCTAACTCCCCACCATTACTCACACCTCAGCCGACAGATCTGGTGTGTGTTTTGGCGCTGGGGATGGGGGAGGAGGAAAATGATTTATTTTTGCTTGTTAGTGGGCTTACTAAATCCACCATATTTTGCCAGACGCACTAACGGGAGGTAGGTGCCATCCTACCTGTGGGAAGAGCCACAAAACCTACACCATTTTTTGGACTCAGGTTCATCTTTAAGAAAACCCTAGAGGAGTTGGGGGGAGGTGGGAGAAGGTATAGGGGGGATAAATGGTGATGAAAGGAGATCTGACTTGGGGTGGTGAACACACAATATACAGACGACGTATTACAGAATTGTACACCTGAACTGTACTGTGCTATATAGAACTGTACTATATAATTTATATAGTACATAGTATATATAGTATGATATAGAACTGTAAATATAATTTTATTAATGAATGCCACCCCAATAAATTCTATAAAAAATAAAATCAAATGGAAAAATTTTAAATATACTTAATATATTATTATTTATATATTTGTATTTATTAATAAAGTAAGTTATTT
This sequence comes from Micronycteris hirsuta, assembly GCA_004026765.1. Lineage (NCBI taxonomy): Eukaryota > Metazoa > Chordata > Mammalia > Chiroptera > Phyllostomidae > Micronycteris > Micronycteris hirsuta. The sequence goes on from PVJI01002389.1 coordinate 110,868, forward strand.
AAATTATAAAAAGAAAAAAGAAACCCCTACATGTGACCTGGGGCAAAAAAAATATCCTAAGAATCACTGGATCTAAAATCAGAAGACTTAGCCTAGACAAATTAAAATTATGTGTGAGACTGTACAAAAACATAATCTTTTAATTATTTTGAAAGTTTTCCCTGTATGTCATAATCAAGATTGGAATGTGTTTTGGTACCAATGATATCCTGAATTCTGCTAAATAAGAGAAAGGTGGTTCCAGGTTCAGCTGGACAAAAGGTTTTATCTTTCCAGAGGTCTAGGAATAAAGAAACTGCTACTTGAGGAAAGGAAATAGAGAGCAGATACCCACTTCCGTTGGTAACAAAGCTGCATGAAAGAAAAGGAAAGCTCCCTTCTTTAATAAAAGTTAGGATGTTCACCCATGACATTCTAATTTTCAGTCACATTCTACAGAGGTCAACAAACCCCTGTGGTTAGCCCCAGGGATGTTTTGGTGAGAGCCCAGCAAAAGCCTAGGTGGTGGAAGCACCCAATTTTACTCCACCTGGAATTTTCAAAGTCTGGAAGTGTTTCCAAGTCATGTGACACGACAGTGGCCTGCTGTAAATAAAGTCATTTAGAGTTAAGATTTTGAAGGGAAACAATTTGAATGTAACCAAAACCAAGCAATACAGAAATGCAAGAGAGAAGAAATCCCCAATGAATAATCTCATATATCTGAAAGGTAAAACAGAATAGAGGTCAACAATATGTCTGAAAAGGCAACTGAAAATTCATCAAGGAGACATCATGGCAATCACTTCTATATGCATTAGACTTGGTATTTGAAGAGAAATGATTGGCTTTGAAATGACTTGTTACATCAAATAAATTAAAGAAATGCTAGGTCTTTCAAAATAATCACTGCATGGTATTTTTACTTTCTGGAAGCTGAAGTGCCCCAAAATTGGGCAGTTAAGACTAGTGAAAGTCTCTTCAGTTTTAAATTATATAACAATATACCTTTCCATTTCCAAAAAGCATCTTCCTTCTGAGAATGTCCTCATATGCTGCCATCCTTCCTAGACTTATGCACCAAGGACATGGCAACATCTTTGTCCAAACTACTTAAAATGCCAGAAATGGCTCTTCGTAAGCTGACATTGAGGCCCAGTCAGTTGGGTATGTACGCTAAGGCATATTAATGCTGAATTTTAGCACGAGTGTCAGATACCTACTTTGATTATTAAAATACTGTCATGCACTGCTTAACAACAGGGATACCTGAGAAATGCATTATTAGGCAATTTCGACTTTGTGTGACTATTGTAGTGAATTTACACAAACCTAGATGGTATAGCCTGCTAGTGTAATGTGCGTCTATACTTTTTATTTATTTATTTACTTATTCATTGTTGTTCAAGGACAGCTGTCTCCGTTTTCCTGTCACCACTTTCCTCCTTCCCTCCCACCCTCAATCCTTCCCCGCTTTGGCTTTGTGCATGGGTTCCTTGACTACCCTTCCCCTTCATTCCCCTGTTATCCCCCTCCCCCCTGCCCTCTGGTTACTGTCAGTCTGTTCTTTATTTCAATGTCTCTGGTTATATTCTGCTTGCTTGTTTGTTTTGTTGATTAGGTTCCCCACACAGGTGAGATCATACGGTATTTGTCTTTCAACGCCTGGCTTATTTCACTTAGCCTAATGCTCTCCGGTTCCATTCGTGCCGTCACGAAAGGTAGGAGGTCCTTCTTTCCTTCTGCTGCGTAGTATTCCATTGTGTAAATATACCACAGCTTTTGTGGTTGATGTACAGTACTATATTAGTTGCAGGTGTACAACATAGTGATCAGACGTTTATACCCCTTATGAAGTGATTTCCCTGATAAGTCTAGTGCCCACCTGACAGCAAACGTAGGTATTACAATATTACTGACTATGTTCCCTATGCTGTACTTTACTTCTATACGACTGGTATGCAGTAGGTTTGTTTACACCAGCATCACCACAAACACATGAGTAATTAGATATAGTTTTAGCCCTGTTGGCTGAAGCCATGCCTGTTGGCTTTTCTTTTTCTAATCCAAGTGCCTGATTTAAGCTGTGATTGCTGCGGCATCCACTTTAAAAAAGGCGTCTATAAGGCTATCTGGAATGCACACAATGTCAGTCACGTGACTGGATAAAGAGTCAACCCACCTCTCACTTAGGCTCCTTTGTTTTAAAGATCTTGGGTGATTAAGATAACTGACCATTTTAGGCTATTTGTGGTTGTTTTTTTTCCCCCATTTCGCATGCTTTAAGTTCCCACTCTTATGTTTTAAATTCACCAATAAAGAGTGAAATCCTAGGGCATGCACTCTCTCCTCAGGACCTCACTGTGCCCTGGGCAATGAGGGAAGCTCCCAGGGCCATATGAGTGCCCCCAAGCATTTCTAGCTGATAGTATGACTGTGGATAGGCTGAAATGGCACAAAACAGTAATGCCTCTGGCTACAGATTGGAATTTTTCAGCTCCATTTTAATCTTACAGGACCACTGTAGTAAATGCAGTCCCTTGTTGACCTAACCACCATTATGTGGTGCAAGACTGTACCGGCTGGGAAACTGATTTGGTGACTTTTTAGTAAAGACAAGACCTTGGTAAGGAAACCTCCAAGGGATTCCCTTTGTTGAAAATCAGTGTAAACATACACATGACACAGATTATTAAAACTCTTATGACTAATTGAAATATTAAACAATGGCCTGTTTGAAAAACTTTATTGATCATACAATTCTGATCTTTCTTAATGGGACTCCATTAATTTGGAACAACAAATGTAATCACCGCTTTACAAAAGTAAAATGGAATTAGCCCTTGGCTAACTGTCATTATATGCCATTACTTTCACACCCTTGCTTATTTAGTCCTGCCTACAACCCTATCAGGTAGACACTGTTATCTCAATTTTGACAAATGTAGAAATTGACATCTAGTGAAGAAACCCGGTTGAGAAGCAGAGGCCATCCGTAACTGTTCACACAGCTAATTAAGCACATATCTGACCAAGATTTGAACAAAGGCCTATTTTAACTCAGAGCCTTTCTTTTTCTAAGTCAAGGGCTTAAAAACTTTTTCTAAAATGTGGGCCATATGGTCTCTGTTGCATTGTAGTCCAAAAGCAGCCACTGCCAATATGTAACTGAATGTGTGTGGCTGTGTTCTAATAAAACTTTATTTACAAAATTAGACAGACAGTGTGCAGTTTGCTGACCCCTGCAAGCTGTCAATAAAATAACTAAAAGGAAAAAAAAATGTCCATCAGTATTTGCATTCTTTTATCCAACTGAGAAAGACTTGAGAGAGAACTGTGCATGTTGGTATTTGAGATGTTTTTAATTTGGTCATGGTAAATCACACTGATTGTCTAACACCAATTATACATGCCTGGCTCCTCTTAGGCCTTGCTACAAGGAAATGAGACTTCACAGAACAGGATCCCCACAGAATCTTCTACCCTCAAATTGAAAAACTAATTCCTCATTTCATAGGAAAAAAGGACGAAAGTGCCTCAGCAAATGACGATTCCATTTGGTAACACAAGCCCATACAGTAGAAAGCACCAGGGCCGGCAGGACCCCAGGAGAAGGACCTAATTCAAGTCTCACAATGAAGCTGGTCCACTTCCCTGGGTTACATGGAGATGATACAAACATCAAAAAGCTGTACAATTTCAAAAACATATTTTTTGGAAATGTAGGGTCCCCCCTAAATATAAAATTTGATTAATAATTTCTGATCAAGACAGTCTTGATTAGATGCTTAGAAGTCACTAGATGCACTTCATCTCATTCAGAAATGATCCCTGGGATAGGCAACAATCTTGCCCCAGACATAAAAACCATAGAAACATCAAAAATAATCATTTAAAATCAGGGAATCAAAAGTCACAAATGGTATCTCTTTCTTAAGAGACATAGACTGATTCATAGTCTCCTCAGGTTTGCAATAGAAGCAACACAAAAAATAAAAATTTAATCTCTCTCCCCACCTCTTAAAAAAGTATGTGACCATTAAAAAAAACAAAGCCCATAGTGAGAAAAGCTCTCTCAATTTTTAAAAGTCAAGGCCAAGGTCTTCCTTATCAATTATCCCTACTTCTTCCTTCTCTCTCTCTGCCAAAAGTTATTGCAAGAACCCTAAGATTTTATACATATGGAAATGCTAGGTAAACTATTAGGCCCTGTAAACAAGGTAAGTATTTTAAGTATTATTCTCATTATTGTTATTTTTACATTTATAACTGAACCACCACCAGGCCGACAATTTTTGGCATTCACTGCTTCTAATAAGACCCTAAGGCCCTAGAAGGTGGATGCTTCCACAGCCCAGCTAGCATAATGAAAAGCACAGTTGTTAGAAACATGGTCACTCAAATACCCTTTGAACTGAATTGAAATTGTTTCCTCCAGAAAGCAGATGTTCAATAAAAAGTGTTAATTGAATAAAAGAATAAATAGTAGCTACCCAATGCACATTAGCTCTGATTATCAGTTGGTTGATTGCTTTTTATTTTCTCCCTTCTAGTTTAGTAGCTCAGTAACCCATAAATGCCCGCCTTCCTCCCTCTGTTCTAACTCCCCACACTACTGGACGCTGGACTAAAACACCACTTTATGTTATTATTAGTTATGGGTGTAAACTTGCAGTGAAAAAGTGATCAACAGAGAAAGAGTGCAAGGCGTGTGTGTGTAGTTGGGTAGTGCAATGGGGGGGCGGGGGGGCAGAGGAACTAGTAGAACCAGGAGAGACATAGAGACAATGCAGAAGGTAAGGGTCGCATTAAGGTGGAAAGTTTCCAAAGACCTGGGAATCTGGAAAAGACCTCTGCAGTTCCAAGCAGTCAGTAAAGTACTAGATTTGATTTTACAATGTGTGAACTCTTGTGATATACTCAGCTACACAAAAATCCTGAAAACCAGACTGATAAAACAAAAACAACTCAGAGAATCTTTAATTTATAAAAGCATAGGTAAAAGCAATCAAACCCCTATGCCAGCTGGTAAGCATTCTTCTTAGGATATAAGCAAGGCAGTACACACTCCTTCTGCCCCAAAGTAGTCCACTCACTTCTTCATGCTGGTGCTGTTATCACTCTTTCTTGACTAACACGGTCTTTTTTGTTTGCTTGTTTCACATGTTCCTTAATAAGAAGTCATTTTTAAAACTTGGGGTCTAGCTTGCTTTATGAGGTAAATAAAAACAGACATATTCCAAAGACGTTGTTGCCATTGATCATTAGTCTAAAGTTGGTAGAGGACCTTAAAGCGGTAAGCTTATTTTTAAAACTAAATGTAATTGCCTGAAAGTCAATACATACAAAACCAGGAGGTTAGCCCTTTCAAGATCCTTGGAGATTGGACTGTAATTCTGGAGCATTTCCACAGGACCTTTGACAAACAAAGGCAGTCACTTTTTTTCCCTAGTTATCTCCCCATTCACCTTTTATTTTAAAAATGCAAAATAGTTTTAGAAGAGAATTTTGAAAAAATACAAAAATACCAGAGCACAGTGAAAAGTTCTCTAAATGCATGCTACTTGAAATACTCAGTAGTAGCTTTACGTTGGTTCCCAAAACATATTTAAAAATCCTATAGCATAGCCTTCACTAAAGAAGTATTTGTTTAACAAGACAAAAACGATTAAGGATCATCTATGTTAGTCTTGCACCATTTTCTGACACAGATATTGTTGTCTTTCCTATGCGTTATTTAACAAGCCCTCCAGCATAATAATTTTTTTAGCCATTAATCACCCTTTCAGAAGATCCTTGTGAATGTGGTATCACTGTTCTAAAGGACTGACTGTCCATTCTGCCTTGTTCATTCTTTTGCTTAAAACTGCTAATATAATTTCCTTCCCTTACAATCACAAGTGAATTTTTTAAAAAACTCTCCATCAATCTTACTTTCCTTTTCAGTAAATCCGCATTCGCCATTACCTTCGGCTACCAAAAGAGCGGCTTCTGCTCCCCGTTACACAAGCTGCTTGCCCACAACGCTTGTCTCAGAAAATTTAAAAACCTCACTAAAGAGATGAGGAGGAAAGGTGCTGGGAACGTTCACAGATACCTGATTTTACAAGGTTTTGTGAAAAGAGGTCACCTTTAGATTAGTATTACTTAGCGTTTATGAGGGTTGTTTGTCAAGCCAAAAATAAGGTGCCTCCTCCCCACAAATTAAAGAATCAAGTTACAATCCATTATTTCATTTCTGATTGTTTTTCTTTGTAATAAGTGGGAAAGTGGATACAGGATAAAAGTCTCCCCTGAGCGAAAAGACTCCACATTAAAGACTTCAATTAGCTATAAATCAGTTGTCTTTCCTACTGGGGAGAACAAGAGAAAAACAGGGAGCAGGAGTAGTTAGAGAAAAAGAGAACTGGAAAAGCTCCCAAATTAAATTCCAAATTAAATTCCGAGATACCTACTGCATACCTAAAACTCCTTTCAGGGCTGTGAAGGAAACCTGATCAAAACTAAGATTAAAATCAAACTCTCCCAAATTTGAGGATTAGGTCCTCTCTCACGAGTAGATCTGGCATCTTAAGAACTTTAAAGTGAGGCTACAGAGGTTAGGGACCCTCATAAAGCAAAACTTTTCTGCTGCAGGCTTTCCCTGCTTGGTCCTGAACCTAGAGATGTGCCACACATTGGCACTATTGTTGTGCAAACAATGCCTAAATGGCTGTAACCATTAACGACCTCCCATTAAAACGGCTTTCAAAAATTTGTCACACCATCTAAAAGGGCGAACAGGTACACCAAATTCATCAAAATCAGCACTAAAAACAAGGATCACCCTGCTTTTGTAACCTTAAGCTCAATGCAAGTAAAATTTTAATATTCTGATGTTGGTTTTTTGGTATTTCTTTCAAGCATTAAGTCAGAACCAAACAATTTACTTCTCGACAAAATTTAGTTTATCTTGTAAAAGCATGATGCAAAACAACTTTAACCATACTGCGTGTGCTCAGTGAATGTTTAAGTTAATCGGGAGAAGTTTAGGGTGGAGATCAATGGGAAGAAACAAAATCAAACAAGAAAACTGTAAAATGAACTCCAAGAAACAGGACTTTAAATCCCATCTCCCTGCCCCCAAATGCTATAACATTATAAATCTCCCATATGAGTAATTAATAATAAAATTTTTCTATGTAGAATTGATGGAAAGAAAGTAAATTCGATTTATATTAGGTAGCGAACACATATTCTTTCTTTAATGTGGTGCAAAAAAAAAAAAAATTCCTGCTTGGCAAACCCAAGATGTCAGAGTTCGTTACAAAGAATATATATATTTTTAAGTTCAAAAGCGAACCTGTTAATTTGCACAAATAAAAAGACCTTCCAAGTTTTCCAGGAAAACTGCCACTGCCTACAAAACTCGAATGCAATGCTGACATTGGATCCACTGTACTCTCGGCAGCCAGGTTTCCATGAAATCTGTGAAGGCAGCCAGACCGCGGCGTGTCTTGACAATTCCTCCGGGAAAGCCGCTCCGCACCGTCGGAACTTCCGAGGACCTGGGCGGGGCGGGCAGCTAACGGGCCCCCGGAGGCGGAGGACCCAGAAGCGTCAGCCAGGCCGCGGGGCCAACCAGGCGGGACACCCTCCTTCCCCGCTTGAGGAGTCAATGCGGTGCCGACGCCTTCCCCGCAGCGGTCGGGACCCTGGGAACCGCCTCGGAAGGCAGTGGCAGATGCGGCTTGTAAAGAAAGCCGTTGACGGCAACGCCGCAGCGCCACGCTTCAAGTTGTGCTAAGTCCCCGAGGTGTCCCCAGACCCCGGCGGAACCGCAAAAGCCCCAACCCCGAAAACGGGGCGTCCCCTCTGCTGCACGGGGATGACAGGCTGGCCCAGGCGATCCTGACCCCCGACCCCGTCAGGCTATCCTCGCCCCCTAACAGGCAGAGGAAGTAAGGAAGGTTCTAGAAAGTCTCCGCGTACGGCCGGTTCGGGCCGGCCGCTTACCTTGGTGTACTTGATTTCGAGGTTGAGCGTGGGCGACGGCAAAAGGTGCAGGGACGCCATGAGGGCGGCAGGATCGGCCTTCACCCCACCTGGCATCTCGATCTTGCTGGAAGTCATGGTGGCGGGCCGGGGTGTCGCTGGCCCAGCGGCGCGGGCTGTGCGGGCGGTGCGGGCGGTGCGCGCGGTCCGCGGTCCGGGGGCGCGCTCGCCTGTATATAGGCAGGTGTCAAGCTGGGGCTCTTCTTATTGGACGTGAGGGCCGAGGCGCGGGGGTTGGTCCATCCTACCTAGGACTCCGAGGCACAGCCGGATTTACATAAAGCCCGCCGTCCCCGGCGCGTTCCCTCCGCGCCCACGGTCAAGTGCGTGCCGCGCTGCCGGCCGCGGGATCCGGCCCACGCCCACGCCGCCGCTGTCCTCGACGGCCGTAACGCGAACCTGCGCCGCGGCCGCACGGGGCTCGGAAAGCGGGGCCGGCCTCCCTGTAGCGGGACAGCGCCCGCGGGAGACGCACCTTTTGCGAAGGCAGGCGCGGGTCGTGGCCCCGGAAGCGGCACGGGAGGGGACTGGCGGAGGCCCCCGACCAGGCGGGCGCTCACGCGGCCCCAAGAGCGGGGCCCGCGGTGTCTGAGGGACAAGCCCGGGACGCGGCTGCATGGGGCGCAGAGATCCCTTCCCACACGCGTCCCGGGGCCCTCCAAACTCCGGCTGTCTTTTTCTCCCGGGGACCAGGGAGGGGGCGCCCTCAGCTCTCCAAGGACGCGGAGTCTTTCGCAATGACCTCCGCACACACCCACTTCCCGCAGCCGAACCCGAGGTTCGCTTTGGCCGCTGGGTCGGGCACGGGTAAGCACGAGTGCGAGTCCGCCGCCCCACACTCAAAAGGAGTTTGCCCTAGAGCCGGTTGACTGCGAGCCGCCCTGGGCAGGCTTCTGCCGCCCAGCTGCTGCCCTCTGCCGACCGGGACCGCCCCAGGCTGTCGGTGCTGTGCCTGGAGGGGATGCGGGTCTTGATCCCCACGTGCTAATAGATGCCTGTTTCATTCGCCCCTCCAAGAATCTCTCTTCTCGGATCCCTCCTTCCAGTCCTTACGCTCCTCACCCCCAAACACACAAACATATACTTGTTTTGCTTTTTTTGTTCTTCAAGCTAACAGTTATCCCACCAGACATTGGGCTCTTCACTTAACTTCCTCTTTGGGGTCAGCTTCCATATTTACACCCCCTATTTTAAGTGTTTCCATAGCTCCAACAGGCCTTCTTCTAGTTTGTGGGAGCCTAAAGGTCATGTAAGTGTCCGTCCAGAACCCAGAGATGCCATACCAGAATGGATTTAGGGCTCAGTGGGCCAAATCCCGGGTCCAGATAAAAAGACTTCTGTAGGTCACTTCCCCTCCTCACTCCCATTGTAAGCCTGACAGGGGTCTACTGATTTCTATCTTAAATGCAATTTTCAGAGCCTTTAGTACCCCATTTCTTTGGATGTAAAGTGTCAGCCAGAAAAGATCTTGCCTTAAATACTTGCGGTACCAAAAACTGTCTGATGCTCAGTTCTTGGATGCTAAAGAGAAATAGAAATAAACAAAAATATTTCATTTTACTATCAGGTCTATAGAAATAAGTTTCATCCTCTCAGAACTCAAAGTATATACCAAGGTTATCTGAGTGAATTGTTTTCATGGAGACACTAGGGACCTTAGCGTTGGCAGTTGAGATATCTTGACTCACAGGGGATCCCTATGCTCAAATACTGTGCCTTAGTAACAGTATATGTTCATAAAATAAACTTTAAAAAATTTTTATATCCACCTGAGGACATTTTTTCATTACTTTTTTAGAGAGAAAGGAAAGGAGAGAAAGAAACATCAGTGTGCAAGGGAAGCATCTATTGGTTTCCTTCGGAAGGTGCCTGACTGGGGATTGTGTGCACCTGGACCAGGCATCAAACCTGCAACCTAGGCATATGCCCTGACCAGGAATTGAACCCACAACCCTTCAGCTACCAGACGAGGCTCCAACCAACTGAGCCACACCGAGATACACTTTTATTAAAGCCTATGAGTTAGAGACACAATGGAGGAATAAAAGAGAACAATCTTAGAATTAGTTGGGGAGAGAGAGAGAAGGTAGCAGCAAGGGAAATAAATCAACAATGCTGGTAAAGCAATTCTGCAAACGTATTTTGAGTGCTTTCCAATCCAAGGCAAGATGCTGGAGGCTGGGTAACAAACAAGAGGGACATCTCTTGCCATATGTGAGCTTGAAACCCTTCCCCGCAGAGAGGTAGATCACTGACTATGGGAGGTTGTGGGGAAAAGTTACAAATGAACATCAGCAACACCATCAGGGTGCCCCACCATGGGGGAGGCCATCTGGGCCTTAAAGGAGAGGTGAGACTTCAACAGTAAAGGCAGAAGAATCCACAAGAACAAAGGCATAGAGATGTGAGAATAGTATTTTAGGAAACATCAGTGTGGCTGGAGGAGCAGCAGATGAGGCAGGCAAGGCAGTTAACTCAAGACTGTAGAGACCTTAATTCTTGAGACACTAAGAAACCATCCAAGGATTCCAAGCAGGAGAAAAGGGATGTCTATAAAAATTAAACTGATAAATGAATATTGTTAAGAAAAACTATCACAGACTAAAAGCTATTGATTTATAGTTCTCAGAGCGTAAGATGGTGTTGTTCATCTTTGACCCACTTCTTGCTTGCTAACTCCAGTTCTGTCTCCAGGATTGGAAAATCTCTCCCAAAGTAGGAACTGTACGATGGGATTATTAGCATTTGTTATGCATTGAGGTAGAGCAAATAAAAAGATTCCCTTCTTCTCCAGGCAGGAAAGCGAGGATCCCTTGACTTCTCATAACTATCTCCAAAAGATCTAGCACAGTGACAGATGGCAGACTGGTTTCAGCTGTTCCCTGATGACTACTTTTGTGCGAGACTTGCTCTTCAACTAGGTAGTTGAAGTGATCGGCACAGGGACCATATCTTCTATTTCATTTGCGCCTTCCCTCAATTCCTAAAACAGCATGGAGCACATAGTAAGTATTTAATAAGAATTTTTGTTGAGTGATACCAGCAAAAGACAGAACACGTTCCCTGTGGCCCTGTTTGACTACTTCTCTATGCTCTCTAAGACACGTTTTCTCTCCCTGATCTTAGATTTTGTTTTGCTTTGCTGCATCTTTCACTATAAACCAGGGGTGTCAAACTCATTTTCACCGGGGGCCACATGGGCTTCACGGTTGCCTTCAAAGGGCCGAGTGTAACTTTAGGACTGTATAAATGTAACTACTCTTTAACTGTAAAATGAGAGCTTGGCGCTGCCGCCGGGTAGAAACAAGGTGGAGGGCCAGATTCCACCCACGGGCCTTGTGTTTGCCACCTCTATAATAAACCTTCGTGATCATAGATTTTTAAGAATGTTTTTCTGCATATAATCATCCTTTGAAAAAAAATTTCCCCCTATCTTCAGCTCATGATTGCAGCCATTTGTTTTCCATCCAAGCTCTTTAATTCAAGATGGGGACAGTGTATGTTTTCTTGGTTTCTGTCCATAGGATTTATTCTTCTGTTACTTACTTTTAAGGCTGCCATAACATCTCTTCTCACATTCTTACTCTTTCCTCCCCTTCTTCCTTTTATCATCTCATTTTGTTATCTTCTTGTTTCCTCTATAGATTTCAAAATGATGAACGTGACAGTCTTCCCCATAACTACCTTCAAATTGCTAATATTCTGAATTTCAGTCTTTTCGCAGATTTGGTTAAGAAACATTTTTACCCACCCTTATGTTTCTTTCTTCCACTCTCCCCCCACACCCTCCCCATCTGTGATTATTTATTATTTAGGATACTGATTAAAACCTCTGTGCAAGGGAATGTAAGCTACAGCATCCTCTATTTCCTTGTGAATACAGTTTATAAGACCTGGAGGAGCCAATATCCTGGACTTGTAGAGGAGAAAAATAAATCCTTGCCTTGTATTTCCTCACCTAAATACTAGAATGCAAAATTGTAATTTTAAGCCATCAGTTTTATACGACATTTGACTTTAAGGTACAAAACTGTAGCAATCTAGGCTTCTTTTTAGTTTTTAGTTAAGGAGGAAAAATATTTGTTGAGAAACATGTTTTAGAAATCAATGAGGGAAACTGAAGGGAACATAAAGATTCCTCCCCCTGCCAATCATTTGATTTTGACAGTAACTGAATGCCTACCTTGAACTCCAAGCTTCCACGATCAGGGGCTATTTCAGCCTCAGGTAGCCCTGCTTTAACGGCCTTCCTGTTCCCATCACTGACCGTGACGACAGCCTACCTTCTCTAACAGACACACTTGCATTTTAATTTATCTGCAAGAATAAATCACACATTATAGCATTTCCCTCTTTTGGGTTAATTGGATTAGTTCCTTAAATGTCTCTAAGTCTAATGATTTGAAAGGGGCACATTGTTTGAAATATTTTTTAAAAATTAGGGCCCTTGAGTTGTATGCAGAATGAGTGCTTATTTCAGATATGTGTCTCCTAATGATCTCGTTCATCTCAGATGGAATATGCTGGGCTCCTTTATGTGAAATGTTTCCTGAAAACTTGAACAGAAAAGCTGAATGCATGGTATATTTATGGAGAAGTGGTATTTCATTTATTAACAAAAGCTTATGTAGAGCTTTACATATTTCAATCCAGAAATGCTTAATGAAGTATTTTGGACTCATTATGAAAACTTCTATTAAATAAGTTCACTTATATTTTTATTTAACGTGCATACTAATTGTTTATTTGGGATCTAAATGCTCATTTAATTTTCCTTTTCCTTTCAACATCTTCAAGAAAAGAGGCTGAGATTGTGGCATTTATGAACCATAAAAATTCTGTACGTATTAAGTCCCTTATGCCCCTATGTGGCCTCTGGTCACTATAGTCTATGAAAAGGTGTATTTACAGTTGCAGAGAGTAGATTCCTTATTGCTCATGACTCCAAAAATCATGTTTTGATACAAAATACAATTCTTGCCTTTTAAAATATATCCTCCACCTTTGGGAACCTCAAGAGACTATTTTAAAAGTGGAAACTGGTTTTGTCTTTGTTGTAAAGCCGAGTTTCACCTCATATGTGTTTAAAGGCTTCAATCTGGGTGCAGAGATGAGCTCAGTACTGTATCAATAATCACACGTAAGAGGCATAGGGAAAAATTAAAAGCCCAGCTGTGCCCCCTTTTCTGACAGACCTGAGGAAAAAGGCATTAGCTCCCTCTGCAGTTCATGGTATGTATGTGCAAGTGATATTATTTAAAAAGCAGTAACTTGAATTCAGTGTTTTTATCTGCTACTGATGGGAAATCTTTGGAGTTGTTACATTTTGAATTTGAATTACTCTGGAGAAAAATAGCTCAGAATGCAGACTAATTTTAGACTGCAAATAGTTTATGAGAGGGACTTTCATTAAAAGACCTTTGACTTCTAAGAATGATAGTGTTTATTTGCCTGATTTACCATAGAAAGTGAAGTACTTAGAACACTGTAGTCTTGCTCACAGAGCATGCAGTATCCCAGAGAAAGTCACATGGACGTGTCTCAGATTGAAAGTGACTATTTTTATCATGGTAGGCGAGGAAGTGTTACTAATAGGAAAGCTCAAGAATCTTTTATTTTCTCACCTAAATAAGTGCTTGGGATGTAAGTAAGTTAAATTTGCTCCTTTTTTTTCAATTCCTTAGTTTGCATTTCTCTTTTTATTTTGAAAATTCTTTACATCCACACATATCTCTTGGTTGTTACTGCTTACTTTAGGACTCTCCCATTCTTAAACATAAGCTTCTTTTCAAGTCCTTCTTCCCTTATATGTAGTCATTCATCCAAAGGGTCTTTGGGCATAAGGAGTTCTCGTAGGAACTTTGGTGATATTTGGGACAGGGATCCACCTTCATGTTCACTAGAGAATGAGACTAAATGAACAGTTACTGTTTCCCTCTTACATGGTGGAATGAGCCACAGAAAAGGCAATGAAGAACATTTTAGATGTCTTGATAACCAAGAGGAAATGGCCAGCCTCCTTGTCAAACTGCAGAGGAGGGTCTCTTGCTTCATGCAGACATCTTCCCCTTTTCAAAGTATCTGTGATGCCCTAACCGCTGTTGCTAAACCTGGATTTTTTTCCTCCCTCTATCCATCAAATAGATTTGAACAAATACTAATGCTTACTGATGATACATTATGAGCCAAGCATTTGCACAGAGTGTGAAAAGCAAAAAGGAAGTCTGCGGAATAACAGTAACTGTATGTGCAAAGTCATTCAAGGGCCACGAGGAAGGAAAGAAGTCAGAATATGCAGCGCAAGATCAAAGTGAAAGAGGATTCATAGAGGAGGCGACCTGTTCACAGAGTTTCATCAGGGCTTACTAGGGACTTTATACCCCTTCTAGGTGCTATGGCGGGGGGTGGGCATAAGATACAGGGTATAAAGATAACATTGTCCAAAACAAGTCTCTACAAAGTACTCCTCTGACATTTTTTTTTTTTAGGTATGAAGGTAACTAACGTTATCCGTTAAGTTTAACTATTTGTAAAATTGGAATTCCTGAAAGCATATGCTTGGAGCTGAGATTGCTTCCTACTTCCCAAGTCCAAGTTAAATGTTCTCAAGCATAAGAGCCTTTGGTACAGACCTAGCCAAGAGGGAAAATTGAGGAGGGACCAAGGCAGTTTATTTTTTCCCACTTAGGAAGAAAAGTTCATTAAGTAAAACACTAGGTCGTGTTTCTAATGCTTATATCCCTGCTATAGGCTGATGTTGCCACTTTACTCCTGCTTATTTGGAGGATCAGACATTCATGGACTACTCCAATGATTTTGCTCCCAGCTTCCCATTATAGTCATTTAGGGAGCTTTTAACAATATGGATGCCTGGTCCCACCTCCAGAAATTTCAATTGTCTAAGAAGAGACCCAAGGCACTGATATTTATAACAGGGTTTCCTGGTGCCCAAAAGACAGCCTAATTTGAGAATCACTGGTTTCCCCACAGCAGGTTAACTCTGTGGGGCCGCTGGAGTCACTCTGCAATCTCTGGACTGGAAAAGTGGGTTCCATGCTTCCCACACGGTAGTGCTCTTTGATTTGCTATTTTTAATTTACTATTTGAAAAACACATCAAGCTCCAAATGGATTGACCTTTCTGCTAATGTATTTCACCTAAATTAACAGAGGCAATTAACTAATTTACATCGGACTTGTGCACTTTGCGGTTCACATTTATCACTTCTTAAATGCTTGATCTGGTGTGCAGTTTAAATTTTTTATTATTACCCTTTAAATCTGAAGAAATGTCTTACATCTAATTAGCCAAACTTACATATTCAATTAATAGATTCATTATGGGCTAATGAATATGGAGCCTGCATTTAGGCGACATCTGCCTGGCAGTTGGAAGGATCAAACTTTTCTGCTGTGAAAAAAGAAGAGAGTCTACTACATAACTAAAATGGCTTGAACTTCAAGTTTTAACATTTCTGCATATTTCTAATGCCCTTAAGGAGTTTTATGGACCTGCTAACATGGGAAAGACAGTATGTTCTCCAGAGATGTGGCCTTTCCAGAGAAAATGGGAATCAAAATTTCAAAAGAAATATACATCTGAACGCATGTTTGCATGTAACAACGTATAGGTCTAGTTTGTCATCTCAAATGATTGAATTTTTCTATCCTGAGTTATTCATAAAAAATGCTTAAGAAAATAAACTCAATGAGAAAATTAATATCACAAATTAAACAAAACCTTTAAGTTACTATAATAAACTTTAGGATCATTCCAAATTCACTTGATTTTATAGATTTAGAAATATGGTCAGACATCATTTTGGAAACTAGGTTTCAATACAAAGTTATATTGGGAATCTAGATAATTTAGGGATCTAAAATGAATTTTTCACAATATTTTTAGTTATTAATACTCTGGCTTTTTAGTTCTCTGGCTATGAATAAATAGAGATTTTTAGTAATTATAAAAGTTGTGAGTTTCGGAAAAAATGGGTGAGAGCTAGAATTCACTTGAAACCTATTTTTAGAGGTGGCAAGATTATGAGGAAAGTAATCAGAATTACTTCCAAAACATGTGAGATCGTCCACATCAAAGCTAGAATTGAATAAGTGACTTTGAACCTATGTCTGCAGTGAGACAGTGAAAGTATTTCAGGACATGTGCGTGCTACACTGTTGGGACGTCACAAGTCTTTTTTTTTTCATTTTACACTCTTTACATTCAAGCAGACACTTGTATTATTAAAAGAACACATTTCTTACGTTCCTTCATTCCAGTGCAAAGTCCCAATATCTTTGCTAGAGTAGCAAGTGCGCATTTATCAAATATTCTAAAAGTGAATTACTGCAGTATTTATATGTCTAATACTAATGGTCTCTTATGTGTCTTGCACTAGCTGGACTCCCGGAGGGTATGAAAAAGAAAACTATAAGGTCTGGTTACACCTCAAAGAATTCATAATTTGATTCTCATAAAGAAAATCTTCAGAATTGACAACAAACACATCTAGATTTCATGTGTTTCAAGGGTGATTTACCCTCTTCGGTATTCAAAAAAAATGCTAATGTGAATGAATATATCTTCCTCATGCTGCTCTCAGTAGAAGGAGTACAGGAAAAGAGAAAGAAGAAGGCCCCTGGTGTGGTCAGAGCAACTGGAAGGAGAACATATAAGCGGTGCCAGAGTAAGATGGAGAAAGAGAGCCCTGCAGTTACAAATAAGACAAAAGCAAGTTCAGTAAAGAATTGTTAAGGATCTGACTCTCAGTGACAGTAACCCTAAACATCTACTGTCATGACTAACACTGTTCAGGAGGAACTCAAGAAAAGGCTCCTCGTCATCTCTTGTTCTGTGTCCTGAAAACACAAGGCAACGTTGACTGCTGGAAGATTAGCGTGTCAAACGCTTCATCGTTCGAGTGCAGGGAGGCTGTGAGCAGTGCAAGCACGGAGGGTTGATGAATTAACTATCAAGTCCTTCTTCTCAGCATGAATACAAAAGATTTTTTAAAAGTGGAAGTATTGTTTTCCGAGAATATTGGTGGTCATAAAGGGAGAGATCAATAGTAATACAGGCATAGAAATTGACTGACACCAATGGATAGACCTTCTACACAGAAAATCAACAGGAAGCCCTGGCTGATGTGGCTCAGCAGATTGAGTGCCAGCCTGAGAACCAAAGGGTCACCTGTTCAACTCCCAGTCAGGGCATATGCCTGGGTTCACCAGGATCACCAGTAGGGGGCACTAGAGAGGCAACCACACATTGATATTTCTCTCCCTCTTGTTCTCCCTCCTTTCCCCTCTCCAAAAATAAATAAAATCTTTTTTAAAAAAGAAGAAAATCAACAAGAAAACAGCAGCCTTATATGACATACCACACCAAATGGACTTAACTAATATTTTCAGAACATTTCACCCCAAAGCAGCAGAATACACCATTTTTTCAAGTGCACATGGATCATTTTCAAGCATAGACTACATGTTAGGTCACCAAACAAATCTCAGTAAATCTTCTCTGACTAAAATAGTATGAAATTAAAAAAACAATTACAAGAAAAACAACTTTAAAAAAACCCACAGGGAGGCTAAATAACATGTTACTAAGCGGTGAATTGGTTAAAAATTAATTAAATCAAGGAAGAAGTCAACATATGCCTTGAGACAAGTGAAAATGAAAACAACCTAAAATCTATGGGACACAGTGAAAGCAACCCTAAGAGGGAAATTCATAGCAATACAGACCTACGTGAAGAAACAAACACTTCAAATAAGCAATCTAAACTTATACCTAAGTAAACTACAAAAAGAACAACAAAGGCCAAAGAAGGGCTTTGTGAGAAGAAGAAAGAAAATAATAAAGATCAGAACAGAAACAGATGAAATAATCTTTTTTAAAAAACCCAAAAGATCAATAAAACCAAGAGCCAGTTCTTTGTAAAGATAAAGAAGATTGATTAAACCTTTAACCAGAATCATTGAGAGAGAGAGAGAAAGAAAGAACCCAAGTAAATAAAATTAGAAAGGAAAGAGGAGACGTAACAACTAACACCACAGAAATACAAAGGATAATAAGAAAATATTACAAAAAACTACATGTCAACAAATTGGACAATCTGGAAGGAATTAATAAATTCTTGGAAACATACAACTTTTCAAAACTGAATCAGAAAGAAACAGAAAAACTGAACAGACTGATTACAACCAATGAAATCAAAGCGATTAAAAAAAAAAAAAACCTCCCAATAATCACAAGTCCTGAACTGATGGCTTCACAGGTGAGTTTTACCAAACATTCAAAGAATAACGAACACCTATTCTTCTCAAACTATTCCAAAAATTTTAAGAAGAAGGGAGGCTGTCAAGCTCATTTTATGAGGACAGCATTATCCTGATTTCAAAACAATATAAAGACATTACGAAAAAAGAAAATTATAGGTTAACCTTCCTGATGAACATAGATGCAAAAGTCCTCAACAAAATATTAGCAAACTAAATTCAGCAATACATTAAAAAGATTATACACCGTGATGGAGTGAGGTTTGGAATGCAAAGTTGGTACAATATTCTCAAATCAATTAACATGATACACCACATAAACAAAATAAAGGATAAAAATCATATCAACAGATAACAAAATCTAGCATCCATTTATGATAAAAACTCTCAGCAAAGTGGGAATAGAGGGGACATACCTCACCATAATAAAGGCTAAAAATGGCAAACCCACAGCTAACATATTCAACAGAGAAAAACTAAAAGATTTTTTCTTAAGATCAGCAACAAAACAAACCACTCTTATTTAACAAAGTACAGGAAGTCCTAGCCACTGCAATAAAAAGAAGAAATAAAAGGCATTCCAGTTGGAAAGACAGAAGTAAAACTGTCATTTGCAGATGACATGATACTGTATATAGAGCACCCTACAGATTCCACCAAAAAACTATTAGACCTGATAAACGAATTTAGTAAAGTAGCAGGATACAAAATAAAAATTTAGACTCAGTTGCACTTTTATACCCTATTAATAAACTATCAGAAAGAGAAATTAAGACAATCCAATTTATAATTACATCAAAAAGTCCTGGGAACAAATTCAACCAAGTACGTAAAAGGCCTGTGCTTAGGAAATTGTAAGACATTGAAGAAGACAAATAAATGGAAGTATATGCTGTGTTTGTGGGTATGAAGAATTGACATTGTTAAAATGTCCATACTACCCAAAGCAATCTATAGATTCAATGCAATTTCTACCAAAATACCAATGGCATTTTTCACAAAACTAGAAAAATAATCCAAAACTTTATGTGGAACAACAAAAGATCCCAAATACCCACAGCAATCTTGAGAAAGAAAAACAAAGTTAGAGGTATCTCACTACCTGATATCAAGCTATACTAAAAGAATATAATAAAAAACAGCCTGGCGCTGGCATAAAAACAAACAGATAGATCAATGGAACAGATTAGAGAGCCCAGAAGTAAAACGACCCCTATATGGACAATTAGTATATGACAAAGGAAACAAGAACATATATTGGGCTAAAGGTAGTCTATTCAATAAACAATGTTGGGAATTTTGTACAGTTATGTGTAAAAAAATGAAACTAGACCACCTTCTTATACTAAATGCAAAAATAAAGTAAAATATTTATTAAAGACTTAAATGTAAGACTTAAAACCATACAAATCCTGGATAAAAACATAATAAAATCTTTGACATGTCTCTTAGTAATATTTTTTTCAATGTATTTCATCAGGCCAGGGAAACAAAAGAAAAAATAAGCAAATGGGACTATATCAAACTAATAAGTTTTTGCACAACAAAGGAAATCATCAACAAAATGAAAAGACAGCCCAGTGAATGGGAGAACATATTCAACAATGATACATCTGATAAGAAGTTAATATCCCAAATTTATAAAGTACTTATACAACTGAACACCAAAAACAAAACAAACAAAAGCAATCCAGTTAAAATATGGGCAGAGGACCTGAATAGATATTTCCCCAAAGAGGACATGCAGGTGGCCAATAGACATGTGAAAAGATGCTCAACATTGCTAATTATCAATGAAATGCAAATTCAAACCTGTCTGAATGACAATCATCAATAATTCTACCAACAAATGTATTGGCAAGGATTGGAAAAAAGGGCACCCTCATGCACTGTTGGTGGGAATGCGGATCGGTGCAGCCCCTATGGAAAACAGTATGCGCATTCCTCAAAAAATTAAAAATGGAACTGCCTTATGAACCAGCAATTCCACTTCTGGGTATATATCCGAAAAAACCCAAAACACTAGTTTGAAAGAATATATGCACCACTATGCTTGTTGCAGCGTTATTTGCAAAAGACAAGATATGGAAGCAACCAAAGTGCCCATCAACAGACGAGTGGATAAAAAAGCGGTGGTACATGTATACAATGAAATACTACTTGGCCATAAAAATGAACAAAATCTTACCATTTGAGACAGTGTGGATGACCTTGAGGGTATTGTTCTAAGTGAAATAAGTCAGAGAAAGACAAATAAATCTAAAGAACAAAATAAACAAACAAAATTGAAACAGACTCATAGATACAGTCTGATGGTTATGGAAGGGGAGAGGTTGGGGTGAAATACTGATGAAATTTAAGTACAAATTGGTAGTTACAAAACAGTCACAGCAATGTTCAGTACAATATAGGAAATACAGTCAGTAATGCTGTAACAACTACACAGTGGCAGGTGGAAACTGGGAATCTGGGGGAAACACTGTAAATTATCCTATTGCCTAAGCACTGTGTCGTACACTTGAAACTAATACCAAACAATATTGAACATAAACTGTGATTGAAAAACAATTAAAAATATACTTGGTAAAATGTAATTATACTTTTTAAAATGGGTTAATTTTATTTATTAATTTGATACACTATTAATTTCTATTTTACCTTTTGGTTTTAATAGAAAATATAAAATATTTTAGAAAATAACTTGTTTGAAAACATCTATGAGAAATATTTTAATGCTTCTATTTTTATTTAATTCATTTTTCTGATGAAATATATTCAAATTTGAACACTTTAAATATAATTTTTTAAAGAATCTTTAAATCGTTACACTGAATATCAATAAATTATATGAAAATCTTGGTCATGATAATATTGTGATTTAGTTGAAATCAAAACAAAAGCTGCATTTTGTCAAGTAAATTATAATTTATGAATATGCTTAACTTAATTTTATTTCTTACTCAAATATTGCTGGCACATCAACAAAACACCAGGACATACACACTAGTAAATCAAGAAACACTAATCTACTCCTGACTATTCCCTTACTCACTGTGTTGAGCCACTGAAAATGCTTCCTACTTCCCATAGATAATATTCATGCTAATGTATGTCTTCATTAGAACATAACAGATTTTATATTAGGGTATCTGCATTATTTTTTAAACTACAAAAGGAAAACAATTCCAACTCTTTACCTATATTATAATGCTATTCTCAAAACTGTGGAATAAAGAATTAGGGCAACAGTTGAGCTAAACAAGTTGTGGTGTAAGTGAATTATGATCATAACGTCGCATCTTCACAATTCAACAAAAACAACCACGGCAGCGGTAGGAGCAGGGAACTATTGAGATGTACGAACCATCGTCTCACATCAGGAGCTCTGTGTTCATTCAGGCCAGCAGGGAGCAGAGTGGGGATGTCCTACTTTCACACGTGTGCAGTGCTATGGAGAGAAGAGGAGAAAGTGGCTATGGGACTCAGAAGGGTGGCATTTGAGCTGTGCCTACATTATAGGAGGGCACATAGGCAAGATTAGCATGGTGCAGGAAGACTGGAGCAAAATTTGGAAAAGAAAGCAAAGTGTAACATACCTGTAGAGGAATGTGTAAGAAATAAGCCTAGATGATACGCTAAGAAATGGATTTAGTAGAATGAGGAGCTAGAGCAAATCCTCCCCACCCTTCCCTATTTCCCTCCCCCCTCCTTCATCCTTGTTACACTGGGATATTGTATGAGTTAGATGGTCGCAAGCCCGAGACAAGAGGGATGAGTAATTTAATACCATTCAACATTATAAATAGCCACACGAGCAGAAAAAGTCCTGAAAAGGTCTATGCATGAATCAAAGGATTCCCAGGTGAGAAGAATTTAGATCCATAGGAGGAGAAGGCAAAGCGATGAAAAGTAAGGGGTTGTGAGATGCCCGAAGTTGCTGCTAAGAAAGGTAGAAACTCTCAATGATGGAGCTCCCATACCCTGAAAGGTACAGACTGGTCTTTGTGTTAAACCAAGTCTTGTATCTTTAATCTCACTATCATTCCACCTTTCCTGCCTCTTCTCTCCACCTTTAATGCTACTGCCTTGGTTCTTGTCCTCTGCATCTCTTAAATAGTATATGTACCTCTACCAAGTTCTACATGAATGAGAATGAATTTCAGTTAAAGTTAACTGATATAGATCAGTTTCGGTGAAACGTGGGTGGGCCTGAAAGCTGAGTGGGGCAGGACCTCCACGAATCACCAGGGCAGGGTGAACAGTGTTAGCCAGGTTGATGGAGACTCAGATATGGTGCCTGCTGGCTCTGTTGGGGGAGGGTTCGTCAAAGGAACAAGGGCCTCTGCCAGAACTTGTCTGGAAGAAAGCTGTCCCCCAATTCCCATCCTGATGTCCAACTTCCCCATATGTCTCTGGTGTGTTTCAAGCTGATACGTGGGCGCTGGAACTTAGAGGGAGTGAATATGAGTAAGTCTATGCGCCGGCCCTTTAAGAGGAACTGCCTGTGATTCCAGAAGGCCTCGGTTGCTCTCAGCACCAGTTGCTCTCCACTGGTTTTTGCAGCCAGAAGTTATGGGGACTTCTCTTGCTGGCACTAGGACCCTGGGCTGAGGGGCCTGGTATGGGGGCTGGGACTCTTAGCTCTTCAGGGAGGCTCTCTGCAGCTGTCATATCCCTCTCAATCTGCCACACATGGGTGTGGGACTAGCCTGTCCTGCATCTCCGCCCCTCCTACCAGTTCCACTGTGACTTCTTTAATTCCCTAGTTGCAGGATTTCCATTCAGCCAGATTTCAGGTGGTTCCCACTGATGGCTTTTTGTAGCTTAATTGTAAGTTTGATGTGGAAGCCCATACTTCTTGACATGGCACAACCTTATCAGAGCGGTCACTTTGGAAAGTTAATTATGTAACTGTGTGTAGAGAAGAGAAAATTTAGATCATTCATTCAAGCCCAATAAGAGACTTCAAGGTCATCTAAGCCAGACTTTTCTAAACTCCTCTCATCACTTCTGAATATTATAGATTCCTAGGTTCCTCCCAGGCCTGCTGGATCAGTTTCTCAAGGAAGGGCCTAGCCTCCTGTGTGTTTAACAACTTGAGCTCTCCCAGAGCATTCCTCTATCTAGAGGTGGGGTATCTGTTCCCTCTCCTTGAACCTGAGCTACCTCTATATCCTTCCTGACCAATAATAGGATGTGGCAGGAGTGATGCTGTGTGACTCATAAGGCTAGGTCATAAAAGACAATATGGATCCTGCCCATTGTGTTTCTGTCCCCCTCCTTCCTTCCCTTTTCTTTTCCCTTCCTCCCTCCCCGCCTTCCTCTTTCTCTCTCGACCCTTGTCTTTGGAATTCAGCATGTTGTAAAGAAGGCCAGACCAAATGGAAAAGCTAAGTTATAGGTGTTCTGGCCCCCAGCCCTAGCCAGGACCCAGCTAGCATTAGCCATCAGATGTGGAACGGATAGGGCTTCAGATGTTTTGGGCCAGTGAGTCTTGCAGGGCTCCAGACATCACAGAGCAGAAAGAAACCATCCCTGCTCTATTCTGCCTGAACTATCCACAGTAACAAGAAGTAACAATAAATGATTATTGCTGTTTTAAGTCACTGGGTTTTGGGGTAATTTTTTATTTTTTATTTCTTTTACAAAATGGAACCCAATATCATTATGCTTTCCATTTTCTCCTTTTTTTTTTTAAGATTTTATTTATTTATTTCCAGAGAGAGGGGAAGGGAGGGAGAAACAGAAGGAGAGAAACATCAGATGTGCAAGAGAAACACCCATCAGTTGCCTCTTGCATGTCCCCAAGTGGGGACCTGGCCTCCAGCCCAGGCCTGTGCCCTGACTGGGAATCACATCATTGACTTTTCAGTGTGCAGGCCAGCGCTCAGTCCACTGAGCCACATCAGCCAGGGTAGGGCAATTTTTTTTTTTATAAAGCAACAGGTATAGTCATGCCAAGAAATTGCACTTTATCTTAACATCATGAATTTCAGTTGTGACATGATCATGGATAAATGAGGTGTTTTCATCAGGGAAGAGACGTAAGAATTGCAAATGAGGAAGACAGCCCTGGTGGCAACATGGAAATAGGATAGCAGGGGAAGGCGGCTCAGGGAAAACTAGAGATTATGACAGGTCTCCAAGCCAATGGGGATGGTAAGGCAGAAAGCCTTTCAATTTCTAGGAAAACTTCTTTGATTTTAGTTTATTTAGGAATTTTCTTACTTTTATGTACCCAAAAGGTAGGAGTCAGTAAGAACAGCAGAATACTTGAACTGATTCCCACT
Organism: Micronycteris hirsuta; assembly: GCA_004026765.1. Classification (NCBI taxonomy): domain Eukaryota; kingdom Metazoa; phylum Chordata; class Mammalia; order Chiroptera; family Phyllostomidae; genus Micronycteris; species Micronycteris hirsuta. The sequence goes on from PVJI01002389.1 coordinate 135,451, forward strand.
CTCCCCTATCCCAGCCTTTCTTCTACTCCTTTAAGTCCAGATCTTAGGTCTTCAGAGTCTATTTCATTGGTCTTCCATTCCTAATTAATGATGTCTGGATATTAACAGCACACTCCTCATTGGTGTCTTCTCCTTGACAGTCTCATGACCTGCAGTTTCTGTTGCCTGTAGCTCAGCAGCATCAGGGTTCAGAGGAAACCTTAGTCCTGGGGTTTCATAGGGGGCATGGAAGGGCATGTTTGAGGGAAAGAGGATCTCAACTGTTGGGGAGGCGGAATATGGTCTTTTAAACGTAGATGAGTATAATGATGATAATCATGATGAGGCAAGCAAGTTAACATAGGGAACAGAGGCCACAGGCTCTACCCGTTTCCTCCCCTTCTAGATTAGGACACTGCGGATTGACAGCTGCTCCCCACTGCTCACCTACTGGATCAGAGCACCGTAGACTGTAGATGAGACTTGTGACTAAACATCTGTCCCCTTCCTGCCCCCTCCCAATTTCCCAGGGTAAGAAATAGTTGAGACGAATGAAAAACTGGTCTCAGCCAGAGTTGACAGACATATTGACCCTACATCGTGGTGTTAAAGCCACTCTGCCCTCCAAGTAAGACCCACCATGCGGGGCCAATCCCTCCCTCGCCAACATCGGAGACCAGGAACCCCCATCACTCCCCTTGCCCATAGCTGATAAAACCTCCACCTAGATCCCATCATGGTGACTCATTTCCTGAGTTCTCCCACACTACCCTCCTTCTTGAGTGTGTGTTATCACTTTAATAAATCTGCTGTGCTCTGCTGAATCTCTCTGTCTCACTCTCAACAGGCCTTGCACAGGGACAAGAACCTGGCTGGACATTGTCACTGGGTTAAGGCTTTCCTTGGCCTTCCTATGAGCGCTCTGGCATCAATGAGACTTATGTAATTTATACTATTGTGTACTATTTGACACCAAAGGTGATTTTAAATACTAGAGTAACAATATGTTCATTAATACAAATGATTTGGTTGGATAGTTTTTTTAATCCTCTGAGGATATTTTTTTAATTGATTTGAAATAGAGAGAGAGAGAGAGAGAAACATCAACATGAGAGGGAAACACTGATTGCTTGCCTCCCATATGCACCCCAACTGGGGATCGAACCCGCAACCTAGTTATGTGCCCTGACCCAGGATTGAACACACAACCTTTTGGTGTATGGGAGGCACTCTAACCAACTGAGCCACCGGAGCCAGGGCTGGTTGTGTAGTTTTAAGTATACAGTGCCATTCACCACTTGGAGCAAGACTTGTTAGCTGCTGACAATTGCCTAGAATATGTGGAGGACAAACTGCTCATGACATAATACTGATGGACCCGTGAGATAGACACTCATTATCTTAAAGATGTTTTTGTAGTCAATTCCTGGAATAAGAATCCAGACAAGGTCCACATGTAGCATTTATTATGGATCTTAGGTTTCTTTTACATATTTTAAAATAGTTCTCGATCTCTTGTATTTATTTATTTACTTTATGCCATTGATTTGTTCAAAACAAAAACGTGTTATTAGTGTTATACGGCCAGATGGTTTACGGCCTGGACTGAGCTGTAGTACTGGGTTCATGGTACTGTTTAACCCCTTTCCCTATATGCTACGTTTCCTATAAACTGGTTGTTCAACCTCTAGGCTTGATTAGATTCATGTACAAATTTTTAGAGAAGAATACGTTATAAGTGGTGCTAGGTTAGCAGTCTTTGAGGATGACTAACATATTTTTAACTATTTTAAAATTAGTTTTAGAGATTTTTCTGCCACAAAACCAGGCGCACCATAACCTTGGTGGAAGTTCCATTTACTTGACCGCATAACTTAGCTCATGTTGCCCCTGGCTGTGTCTGTCCTGGTTCGTCGCTGTTTTCTGTTTGTTCATAAAAGGCTATGGCCTAGTATTTTGAGGGAAACTAGGATGCCCCTAAGTCTAGTGAATCAACTATTTCTAAAAGTCATTCACAGTTTGTTTCATATCCATGGATATTTCCTTAGAATTCGTGTTAAGTCATAGTATATTTAGAACAATGAGTCATGGCCCCACATAGAATATGATAGGAATTATTCAGAGGACAATAATCGTCTTCTATGTGGTCACGCCTTAAATTAAACATAACTGAAGTTTCAGATTCTGAATCCCAAAATAGCTTTCCCCCATTTATCCAGATATTCTTTTGAAATATGGACTCAGTTCACATGATCCTCTCAAGTAATTTCACAAGGAAATATTTATTGATCCCCTACCTTAAATAGATCAAGTTTATGGGGTGCTGCAGACATGCAAAAGCAAGATATAGTTCTTACCCTCAGGAGTAAATTTGGTAGGGAAGATAGTGAATACATAAATAGTTACATTATAAAGTATGTGACATAAGAGTGACAGAAATAAAAGTTAGTTTAGGAAGATTGTGGACAAATTTTCAGAAGCATTTGAAATAAACCTTGAAAATCCTGGTAGGATTTTAGGGTCCTTGAAACATGGAGAAGAGTGAATTTAGCAAGAATGAATAGAGGAGAAAGTACACAGCATTAAAAAAAAAAAAAATGAAATTCTGCCCTGGCTGGTGTAGCTCAGTGGATTGAGCATGGGCTGTGAATCAAAGGGTTGTCAGTTCAATTCCCAGTCAGGACACATGCCTGGGTTGCAGGCCGGGTCCCCAGTGGGGGCCACATGAGAGGCAACCACACATTGATGTTTCCCTCCCTTACCCTTTCTCTAAACATATAATAAATAAAATCTTTTAAAAAAAGGAAAAGGAATTCTTGCTTTTTGCAACAGCACAGATAGAACTGGAGAGTATTATGCTAAGTGAAATAAGCCACTTGGTGAAAGACAAATACCATATGATCTCACCTACAAGAGGAATCTAATGAACAAAATAAACTAATGAACAAAATAGAACCAGAGGCATAGAATCATAGAATAGACTGACAGCTGTAAGAGGGGAGAGGGAAGGTGGGGATTGGTTAAAAAATGGTGAAGGGACTAATCAAAGAACATGTATGGATGACCCATGGACACGGACAATGGCGTGGGAATAAGGGGATGGCTGGGTAGAGAGGGGCAAAGAGGGTAAAATTGGGACAACTGTAATAACATAAACAATAAAATATTTACATTAAAAAAGAGAGAAAGCATCTAAAAATCCAGAGGATTGAAATTGCTAGATATCTGAAATCTGAAATTACTAGTTTGCCTCTAGTTAAGGGGGTGAGATAGGAGATAGAAAGAGAAAAGCAGATCAATACCATGAAGATTATTAAATATCAGCCTAACCAATCTTTTTTTCTTTCTTTCTTTCTTTCTTTTCTTTCTTTCGATAACCATTAAAGTAAGATAACATACTAGTGTCAAAAGAAAGAAGAGTTTTTAGATGAAGGAAAGAAGAATTATTCACAATAACCAAAGAGTGAAAATAACTTAAATATCCACCAGTTAGTGAATGGATAAGCAAATGTGGCATGCCCATACAAGGCAATATTATTTGACCATGAAAAGGAATAGAAGACTGATACATTATTGCAACATGAATGAACCTCGAAAACACGCTAAGTGGAAGAAGCCAGTCACAAAGGATGACATGTATGATTCCATTTATATAAAATGTCCAAAATAGACAAATTCATAGAGATGGAAACTGGATTAGCGGTTGCCTAGGGCTGAGGGGCAGGTAGGGGAGTTCGGGAAATGACAGCTAAGAAAGAGGAGTTCTTTGGGGGTAATGAAGTGTTCTAAAATGTATTGTGATTATCAGTACATGATTCTGAATATATTAAAAGTCATTGGATTATATAAATTATCCAAATGAATTGCATAATATGTGAATTGTATTTTAATCTAGTTGTTTAAGAAAAAAAAGGCAAATACTATTTGATCTCACCTTTAAGTGGAACCTAATCAACAAAACAAACAAGCAAGCAAAATATAACCAGAGACATTGAAATTAAGAACAGACTGACAGTAACCAGAGGGGAGGTGGGAGGGGATAATGGGGGGAAAGGGACAAGGGTTTTCAGGAACAACTATAAAGGACACATGGACAAAACCAAGGGGGGGTGGTGAGATCAGGGGAGAGAGGTGGGGATGGCTGGGGTTGGGGGCAGTGGTGGGGAAAAAATGCAGACAACTGTACTTGAACAACAATAAAATTTAAAAAAATAAAAATTAAAAAAAAAGTATAAATTGCATAAATGATTGAAAAGACCAAATTGTCAAAATGACCATACTTTCCAAAGCAATTTACAAGTTCAATAAAATTTTAAAGGAAAAACAAATGATGAAGGGAGTTGTCTATAGTATCAGTTTGGGCAAGAAGTTCAAAGACACTGAATACTAAGAAAAGGCGATGGAATTTGATGATTAAAAATTCACTGGTGACCTTTAAAAAGGGAATTTCTCCTCTGAAATTGTGGGAGCAGAGTGAGTGGGTGAGGAGGAAGCAGAGGCAGAGTTGTCTTTTCAGTTGGCGGTGAAGGGTGAAGCCATAGGACACAAGCTCTTTGAACTTCCCCCTACTCAGCCTGAACATTTATTTTTAAAGTCTTCTCATTGATCTGCAAAGATCCCTTTTCCAAATAAGAGGGGAAATTAACTTCTTGCTCAACCTTGCCAACATCACAGTGTGTGGGGGGTCACTGTACCACCACCACCCGTTTGTGCGGGACACAAATGAGGCAGGATGGAAGGTCGCCTTGCTACTTGGCCCCTTGGAAACCGCAGGGAACAATGAATGACAACTGTGATGACATCCATGTACTGATGGAGCTTTGTGTGTCTTTATTCCATCCTTTGCACTGAGGATGAAGCTTACTAAATTGGAAGGCATAGTTGCCTCAATTAATGATGAGGACAATTTTCCACTCATTTCTGTCTGGGCAAACATCACCAGTTTGGAATGTGCTAGGTTACTGTGAACAAAGGAAGAGTTAAAAACATAAATAATTTTTAGATTTATCTACTGAACTTACAAACTTAAAGAGAGCAGGAGTCTTGTCTTATTTACCATGGAGTCCCTCCACAGTGCCTGTGATAGGACACATGGTTACTAAAGGAAGGAAAGAAAAAAGAAAAGAAGGTACAGTGATTTTCACATTCATAAATAAACATTTTGCATAAAAAGTCTTCTCATTAATATTTATCATTTCTGAAGAAAACCATTCTCTTGATCTAGGATTTGCCTGTCCACCCAAGTTCTTGAGCTTACTTTCCACTCTCAGGCCCAGAACCTTGCCTAATTTGTTGCATTCTTTCTTAGTTGAGTCATGAAGAAACATCAAACAAACCCAAATTGAGGGACATTCTACAAAATAATTGGTCTATAATGTTTAAAAATGTCGAGGTCAAGATAATCCAGAAAAACTGAGAAACTCTTCCTGATTGAAGGAGTCTAAAGAATAGCATGTTAACTAAATGTAACACGTGATTCTAGACTGGCTTCTTTTGTTATAAAAGACATTATTGGGTCAACTTGAATGGATTCTGAGGATTAGAAAATATATTAATGTTAACTTCCTGATTTTCATGGCTGTGTTGTGTCTATGTACAAGAATGTCCTTCTATGTGACAAAACTAGAATAAATGGAAGTGACTGAGCATCATTTCTACAACTTACTCTCAAATAATTAGAAAAAAAGTATTTTTTACAGTCCTTTCAACTTTTCTGTAAGTTTGAGATTATTTCAAAGGTATAAATATAAATATTATTTTGAAATAAAAATAAGGTGATCTTTGGAAGGTAACCTTCTCAGCAACCTGCAGAACCTAGTACAAATCTTTTCTGAAGGAACACAACTTAAGCCTGAGTCTCAAAGAATTTCCTCTTATGAATTCACAATTAAAATTATAAAACACAAGAAAATACATTATCATGAAGAAGAGCCAGCAGAAACAGTACATAGCAGAATTAGAACCATAAAGACTTCAGATATCAAAATTACCAAATAATATAACATATTTTAACAAGTAAAGAGGAGACGTGAATATATGTACAGGAGACTATAAAAACAGCCATGCAACTTGAAAAAAGGCAAATAAAAATTATGAAGTTGGTTTTTATTTCATTTAATATCATACAAAATACACTTTAATGCAAAAAAAAAAGGATTACTAGAGAAAAAGAACATAACCAATAAATGGTTCTTTTCACCAGGAAAATAACATTTCTAAAATTATGTGCACTAATAAGGTCTCGAAGTGTATCAAGTAAAAATTGACAAACCACAAGAAATTGACACATTCACCATCACACTGAGAGATATTTAACACAAGTCTCTCATAACTCTCAGTCTCTCAGATTGCTGTATGAAGCAGAAATATCAGCGAGCCTTTCAGGACACCGGGTCCCGTGGAAAATGTTCGCTGAGACATTTGGTCCATGCCAAAAGGTCCTTAATTTTTGGTCCTCCATGGGTGTTTTGGACAGGACCAAATGTTCATTAACCATTTGAAGAATACACATTAAAGTTTTAACCAATTTAAATTTGAGATCGCATGAATATCATGTTTTTTGGCCACGGTGTAATTAATTTCTGTAATTAACACAGGAGATGTTTACAAAATTCCTTATATTTCAAAATTTAAAACACCTCTCTAGACAACTAATGGATGAACTTAAAAAAATTGTAATGGAAAATAGAATTAACAGAACAAAAAATATGCCTTACAAGAATTTTGGGGCGAATCTAAAACTGTATGTATGAATAAATTATTACCTTAATTGTTTTTTTATTCCAGCAGTTATTGCGACTTTTTTTTAAACTATCATAATTAAGATATTGTGGTCTTGGTGCAATGGTAGACAAATGGATCAATGAAAAGAGAATGGCCTATCCATACACGCTGGACATATTTGGTGTATGACAAAGCAGAGAGGGAAAAGACACTTTTTAAAATAAATGGTGCTGAAACAAATAAAAATGAAAATAAACGGTGCTGGGTCAAATGGATATTCATATGAGCCAAAAAAAGTTCTCACATTACACATAAAATCAATTCTAGGCAATTTTCATATTTAAATGTATAAGACAAATCAATAAAGCTTTCAGGAGATAACACAGAGTAGTATCTTCATATCTTCATGACTTCAGGGTTGGAAAGGATAATTTAAACTTGGGCAAAAACCATAAAGTTACTCCATAATCTTTACTTTACTCTCTAAAGTAAAGATCGATAAAGGGGACCACCTCTCCTGGCCCTAGTAACAGCTCAAACACAAAGGGGTTCATCTGGCTCTCCCGACCTGGGCCTGATGAGAACTCACACATCAGGGCACTGCAGCCCTGGGAGGACTGACCTAGCTATCTTTCCAGGGTAAAGTCACGGTTTCTAACCTCGCTGACAAACCAAGTAAATGTAGTTAAAATTGGTCTGCAAACCAATGCCTGGAACAACTGAGTCTTGAAGTTCTGCGTATTTTGAGGTGACTTTTCCTAGGGTTGTGACATATTTCTCAATAATTGTTCACTACTTCAACCAAACTGAAGCTAAACCGAATGTTTAGGCCAAAGTTATGCCTACCTAGGTCATATCAAGGTCCACCACAAAGGACCACGTACTACATACACTTACAAAAGCTGTGCTGGCCCTCTCCAGATTTAAATAGCCACACAGCTAGAAACACTTGCCAACCGACAACTTCCCTCAAACTGTCACAGGTAAAAACCATGTTCTTACCTTAAACACTAGAGTCCTAATGTGGGGACCCCAAAGCCTCAGCCACTACCTGATATTGGGTTGGCCAAAAAGTTCATTTAGTTCTTTCCATACAATGGTTCTAGTAGTGCTTAGTTGTCTTTAACTTCATTCAGAACAATTTTGTTAGATAGTATTGGGATAGCTGTCATATTAGCATGCATTTTTTTTAAAAGCATCAAAATTGCTGAATTTTTGTGCAACCATTTTAATATTGAAGATGGAAGAAAATACACAACATTTTCGATGTATTATGCTTTATGATTTCAAGAAATGTAAAAATGCAAAAGAAATGCAAAAAAAGATTTCTGCAGTATATGGAGAAGGTGCTATAACTGATCAAACATGTCAAAAGTGGTTTGCAAAGTTTCTTGGTACTATTGACATTTTGGCCAAATAACTCTTTGCTGTGGGGCTGTCTTGTGCATTGGAAGATGTTTAGCAGCGCCCCTGGCCTCTACCCACTAGAAGCCAAGAGCGGGAGATAGTTGACATACTCAAAATATCCAAATCAATAATTATTGGTGAAAATGAAAAAAAGCGTCTTTTATTTTATGGACAAAACTAAGCAAGCTTTACATTTCAGACTCCATAGTGTCTATCAGTCCTTGCCTATTTATTGGAGATTTCCAGGAATTTATTTAAGAAACCAGGAATTTTAGAAGGCCAAGTTTAGAAACAATTGAGAAATAAAACACAGGAGGTTTTTTTAGACAGAGATTTTTAAAATATAGCTTTATGATAAACTGGGGCATGTGGATTGAATCCGTAGCCACAATCATATACTAATAAGTCCCCCTCAAATAGGATATTTCCAAACTGTACGCCTGTCCCTGGATGGAGCAGAGCTGCTCTTCCTGAGCTCACCACAAGAAAGCAGCTCAAAGGGCCGCACTCCACATTTAGTCAGAAATTACATTTTCTTCTCAAAAAAATGTATTTATTACTCTATAGACTTGCGTTTAGAATTGCAGAGGACAAATCTAAATTCATTCTACTCGATTTTAATTTTTTGGAAGTTAACTAAAAATAGAGGGGGAAGGGATTTGTTAATAGCAACCAATCAAGGAACAGGGCATAACCTTCAAAACATGGTACAGAAGAAAACATGGAGAAGCTTTGAGTCTGAGGCAGTCCAGAATGGCCCATAACCCTGCCCCCATCTCTCAGAGACCTAATGAAGGGAAAAGGGGGGGAACCCAGTCCTGGAGATACTCATGGATATTCTCTTATTTGTAGGAAGTGTACTGCAGCACCAAGTCAGTAGCCATTGTAGACACTAAGCAAAAGCCCTAAAAGCAGACCCTCCCTCTATATATGTCACCATGGAAACTTAGCAGAAGTTGGAAGGGCTGCAGGACTGGCCATCTTCCAGGGCAGGTTGCTGAATTTTGGAGAACTATCTGGCACCCTCAGAAGTAGTTCTCACCCCTGGCCAGGAGGATGTGCCCTGGGGCAGGATGTGTGTGTTCATTTCCCATAGCTGCTAGAAGAAGTTGCCACAAACTTATGGCTTAAAACAACATAAATTCATTATATTGCAGTTCTGGAAATCAGAAATCTTGAGCTAATCAGAGTAAACCAAAAAGAAAAAAAAATGAGAGAAAAGGGATTAAAGCAATTAGAGAAAGAAAGAGAAAAGACAAAGGTAATGGCTTTCTCTATTGTAGAGAGCCTCAAATATAAGATAAAAAAAAAAGTTTTTGGAGATGACATGTAAAAAGTCCCTTTTGGAAATATATCCAAAGAAACCTGAAACACTAATTCAAAAGAATATATGCACCCCTATGTTCATTGCAGCATTACTTACAATAGCCAAAATTTGGAAACAGCCCAAGTGCCCATCAGTAGAAGAGTAGATAAAATGCTGCGGTACATTTACACAATGAAATACTACTCAGCTATAAAAAAAAGAATGTAATCTTAGCTTTTGCAACAGCATGAGTAGAGGTTATTATGTGAAGTGAAATAAGCCAGTTAGAGAAAGACAAATATCGTATGATCACACTTCTGTGCGGAATCTGATGAACAAAGTAGGAACAGACTGACAGCTGTCAGAGGAGAGGGCCATTTGGGGGACTGGATGAAAGAAAGTGAAGGGATTGAATGAAAAAACAAATAGGGCTCCTAGACACAGACAGCAGTTTGGTGATAGCCAGCGGGAACGAGGGGTGGAGGTGGGTGGAGGTGGGTCAAGGGGGGCTAAGTCGGGGTGAAAGAGGCCTCGCTTTGGGCAATGGTGTCACGACGCAGAGTGCAGATGGTGTTTTGTTGAGTTGTACACTTGGAACCTGCATGGATCTGTGAACCAGTATCACCCCAATAAATTGAATTTTAAAAGATACAGAAAAATAACTAACCAAATCTTCAAATTGAAGACAAACACTATAGCGGTAAAAATAATACAGAATGGTAAGCAGGGTATCTCAGTTAATGAGGAAAGAATTGTTCAATCAAACATAGAAAAAGAGAACTATACTTATATATACAGTATAAATATATAGTTAACAGTATATATATAAAATGCACATGTTATATATTGCATAAGTATGACTATATTATTTATGTGACTATTTAAGTAGCCATAAGCATATGTTACTATAGATATTAATTTATCTGTATATTTATATAAATATAAAATACTTCAATAGATTTATTTATAAATATACAGACATATAGAATACATACATGTAAGTATATGTTATCTTTAATTTTATGCATATAAGGATTTTATACATATTAATGTTTTTATTACATGCCACCCAGAAACATAAGTCTATGATGCAGATTAATGGTGAGGGGTCGGGGGATAACCTTCTTAAACTGAGCTCTCAAGGAAAGTATCTCTGGAAACGTGACATTTGAACTGAGAGCAGAACAATGAGAAGGAAGCAGGGTAGGGGAACAGTGTTTCAGGAAGAAGAACAGCACATGTGAAGGCCTGTGGCAAGAAAGAGCTCAGTGTGTTCATGTAACTAAAGGGAGGAAACGGGAAAAAATAGAAGCAGAACAAACATGAACCTAAATGGAATAGGAAATTCAGGAATTTTGAAAAACTTTTCAGGCAATCTGAAGTCTTATCTAGGTACAAGGCAAAATGGATCAAAGCCTGAGTAAATTATGCTAATACTCATCATCAAAGTAGCATTACCAGAAATACAAGGTTCAAAATTAAAAAGAAGGGCAAAAGGACAGTTTACGCAATTAGGTGCCTACTTGAATATTTTTTT